>KV723183.1:0-22493 GCA_000500205.2 Phytophthora lateralis | reverse complement strand
CCGTGCCTTTCCTCGTGCCATACGCTTCCGGGTCACTCAAAAAGTTGTGCACTACGGTCTACGAGCCCTACGCGTGTTGCAACAGAGTTCGTCGATAGCTTGATTTCATGGTAGGCTAAAATTTGCTCCTTCTCGACGTCTGTGAGGGGTTTGCCTCTCCCCATCTACAGACAACAGATCCACTGCAACATCAACATAGCAATAAACTCGTCAGTACAGACTATCATGTTCTCGCAGCCAGCAGCATTGCCCACCTCGGCTAACTATGGCTTCTTTGCCAAAAGCACCTGCACTTATTTGGTTGACACGGGATTTGATTCGATGGAAATACACCCAGACCCAATTTTCGACTATCATTTCCGCGCATACAACTATATTCAAATACAAAACGATTTTCTGATGTTGCAGCCTCAGCCGGTATCTCCTTCCGCACTCGCTGAAGTAATTAGTGGGTGTATATGTTTGCCTGCTCACTCCTAGCTTTCTACAACTCAGTCTCCTTGATGGGGACCCGGGCATTGCCGCTGTTGTACTGTGCCGCCGAAAGGAAGCTGTTGTCGTCCGAGCTGTCCATTTCCGAGTCGTCACCGTATCCCTTGCGGCTCATCATCGCTACGAACTCCTCGAAGCTGATGACACCGTCGCCGTTGGCATCCACGTCGTTGATGACTTCCTGCGCCTGCTCCTCGCTACCCATGAACTGCACGAGGTCGGCCTTGGTAATCTGGCCCGTGTTCGTGGTGTCGAAATAATTAAATGCGTTGATGAGGTGCTCCTCCTGGTTGGCCAGGTTACGCTTCATGGTGGCCGCCAGGAACTCGGGGTAGTCGACCAGTCCATCGCCGTCGATATCGATGCCCTTCACGAGCTCCAGCACTTCCTCCTCAATCATCCCGAGGCCAGTGTCACGCAGCGCCTCCGCCAGCTCGGAGACCGTGATGACGCCGTTGCCATCAGCATCAATCGCCATGAACTGGTTCTTCAGCTCCGCAATCTCTCCCTCGGTGGCCAGGTCAGCTATCACACCAAGAGCCGCTTTCTTGAGCTTGTTGTTGCCAGTAAAGCGCTTCAGGCTCGAGAAGATGTTCGGGTTCAGCGTCATGCTCGATCTCGGTGCCGATCCAGAGATCCACGGGTGGCGCAGTACCTCTTCGGCGGTCAGACGCTTCGATGCGTCCACTAGCAGCAGGTGGCTAATGAGGTCCTTCGCCTCGTTACTCACATTGGTCCATTCAGGCGAGTCGAAGTCGTAGCGACCAGCACGCACCGAGGCGAAAATCTCCGGGTCCGTGTCACCGTAAAACGGCGGGTATCCGCACAGCAAAATGTACATGATGACACCAATGCTCCACAGGTCGCACGACTTGTCGTAGTGGCGGCCAAGCACCTCGGGGGCAATGTAGTAGGGCGTCCCCACCCGCGTGGTCATGACGCCCGCGCTGAGTCCGTCGTCCATGCGCGAGAGGCCAAAGTCAATGACCTTAAGCTCAGCATCTTCGGCCTTGGTGGCGAACAGGAAGTTCTCGGGCTTGAGGTCGCGGTGGCAGATATCGCGGTCGTGGCAGTGCTTCACAGCGTCGCAGACGTTGCGAACCAGCACGGCGGCATCAGCCTCGCTGTAGTGGCCGCGCGCAATGATGCGGTCGAAGAGCTCTCCGCCCGTGCAGAGCTCCGTGACCAGGTGCAGGTGGCGGTTGCCCTCGCACACGTCGTAAAGCTTGATGATGTTGGGGTGGTCCAGTGTCTGCACACAAAAAAACAGTTGGAGCACCAGCACATTGCACATGGTCAGTAATTAGGTTGTGGCATTGCTGCACAACGCGACAACTGCACCTTGAGGATGCTGATCTCGCGCCGCATGGTCTCCGGACGGCTGACTTTGGCCTTGGGGATGGTCTTGATGGCCACCTTCTCGCCCGTGGCCTTGCTCACGCCCACGCGCACGGTGCCGTAGTGGCCGTGACCCAGTTCCTTCTTCTCAATGTCGTACAACTCGTTCACGTCGCGCAGCTCGCCCGTGATCTACAGGAAACACAATCACCCCTTCAGTATACGTAGCATAACTTCATGAAAAGACCGCCACTCCTACCAGCTCCTTGAAGGCCTTGCGCTCGCGGCTCTGCGGGTTGCGACGCACGGCGGCGGGCGCGGCTGGCGGCATGGGAACGGCCGCGGGCGGGGCGGCGGGCTGCTGAGGCTGCGCCTGCTTCTGCTGCTGCGCACGGCGGTGCGACGCGTTGTTGCGCTTGCCGTGGGGCCGCACGTTACCGCCGGCGTTGCTGCTGCTGCTGTTGCCCATGCTGGCGGGGGAAGGACGAGGTCGGCGGATTGCGAGTCGGAATCTGGAGTGAGGGAGGCCGCGTGATTTCCAAAATTTGCTGGGTACAGAATAAAATTGCAGTGCCAAGCTAAACGTCCACAGTAGTCTGGCTAATGTACCCGTCCCGTATGTTTTTTATATTGACCTCTACAATCCGGATAAGTTAACGTACCCCCGGCTGAACGATTATGATCTCCGGATTAAAATAAACAAGGTGATGCTTCAATTGGGCACAGTAACCGCTTTCAGGGCCAAAATCCGGCAAAATATCCGAACTTCGTATCCCGCTTTGCTGAGACCCAAAGCGGTGAGCGCCCAGCAGCAGAGAGATATTTCAGTGTGGTAAGAAAAGTGTTCATTCGGATGGATTGCACAACCACGAGCAACGTGGTGCGGGTTGTCTAGCACTAACCCGCAAATAAAGTGGGGCTTTTCGACACAAAATCCAGACTTGTTGTTTGTTTGATTACGACGTGCCCGTTGTCGCGAGATGTTTATGCGAAGCCACGCGACAAGTTTGGGTGGCGAATTGCTGAACCACCCCGCATTAAACCGTTGCCCAAGCTTACTGTGGCGGCTGCTGCTGCTGACCTGCGCCTTGCACATGGTTCCACGGCAGCAGTGTCTGCAGGAACAGTAGCAGCGGGTTGGCGTCGGCCGGCAGGTTGCCCGCCTCAAACTCCTCTTGAGCCCGCGCAAGCGCCGCGAGCGCTTCGGCGTCCAGTGGCTGTCCATTCTGGAGCTGCGGCGGCTGCAGCATTGGGTGGTCCGCAGGCAGCGTCGTGATTTCGTCCGAGTAGTCTACCAAGGACAGTAATAAAGGCAGTTAGCTCGTCGCTATGTATCACCATTCCGGTTGTTCGTACCTGCTGAGACGGCGCGAAGGTACTTGTGTAGGTTCGCCGGGAGCTCCAGCACCTGAGGATTCGCAGACACCAAGGTTGGCGAGGCGAGAGCGTGCTGCGCACTACGGAGGAGGAACGTCTGTGCGTCGTTGACCTTCCAGATCGAGTGGTTCCTCGTCACGTAAATGCCGAGCAAGTGTTGGAGCACGCTGTTCTCCCCGTCGACACTGCGGGCGTTGGCAAACACACGACTTGACAGGATCGGCTGCCACGAAGCTGTTACTATCAGGGACAAACACCATTGTTAACACGGAGTCGCTGCAATACCGCAACAAACAAAGCAACATCAACTCACATGAGGACGGATTGGCAGCGATTTTCTCCAGGAGCGGCTTTAGGATCGTCGGGAATTTCAGCAACGCTACGGCTAGGAGATCCTTAGCCTCAGTTTCATTTCCTAAGAAGAAGCTGAAACACAACGCGAAAATATCAGCACGTTAGTCGGTAGAAAGTGAAAAACCAGCACGGGTTGTTCTTACTGGGCTAAAGCCAGCGAGAACTGCAAGTTCGGCAATGCGGCAATGGTGTCGGATGCGTTTGACGCAGCCTTCTTCTTCGAACTTGAATCACTGCTCGCAAATCGATCCACTGCAGGTGTCTTTGAGTCGAACAGGTCGATGAGGAACTGGCATTGGCGAGATGTCAGTGCGTAGTAGTCGATCACTAAAAGCACATTCATCGGGTCACCCTGAGGATCCAGGTTGAACAATAGTTTGGCTGTTTCAAAGGCACTGCGCATACACCCTCGTCGCCCCACTTGCTTCATCAGCAAGTACAGTGCCTTGAAGAAGCCACCATTGTGCTCAGTCTGGATATCCATGCGGCAGTTTCCCTTGGACACATCGAACTGGTCTGCCCAGGCCAGCTCTAGGACGTACATGCATCGTTTGATGGAGTCCGATGCATGATCCATTTGGCCATGATGCTGGAAAACCTCGCTCATCGTAAGCAGCGCGTCAATGTGGTACGGATAGCGCTGCAAGAAATGTGCAATGAGATTCGGGTCGTGTGTACGCTGGAGGAGCTCAAACTCTTCTTGCAGCTGGTAATGCACAGAACAGCACATTAGTCAACAGCAACAGAAGCCGACTGCAATGAGCTCGAACCTTCTTGTAAGCCATCGACCAAGTGATCTCGAAATAATGACATAGACTGTTCCAACCAGTACCCTTGGGCTTGTTGGAACGCGTCCAGCGGATCCCACCCCCAACAAACGTGGGCGGACGCGGCCACTCATCCAAAGGCGACACCATCATCACCTTTTTGGTCGTCACTCTAGCAACACTCCTGCAATCGTTCCAGCACACTTCTCTCAGATTCTTGCCGCCCACATCAACAAGCTTTGGAATACTGCTTGTCTAACGTACCGAGGGTCGCCACGCTTTCTACCATTGCTATGACCACCTTCCTTCACCTGCAAGTGTCAATCCCACAAGCAACCACGTCAGCCCAGGCAACAACACAATCAAATACCGCAACCAAAGCCTCTACGCACGCCAAAAATGCGCTTCATCTCCTTGTCGGCGTTCGCAAATTTCAGTTGCACGCCGAGGAGCGACTGCTCATTCTCATTACGAATGACAGCGGCTTCGTCCACGCTCAAATTTCCCGCTTCCGCCGCCAACGCGTCCAGAATGGCATCTACTGACTCGTGCGCATCCTCGTCCTCTTCGTCACTCCCAACCCGACCTTTCTTCTTGTTCTTCCTGTTTTTCCTATCGCAACAGCAACAACCACATCCTCAATGAGCACAAAACGTGGCACCACGTGTCAAACCTGCATCTCCCTCACTTATTCTTCCCCTTGGACGGCTCAGGAGCCACCACATGCTTCTCCATCTCTTCTTCTTCTTCTTCGCTCTCGCTCTCGTCCGAGTCCGAGGCTAGGAATGCGAACCCCACATTGACAGGCCGCTTCTCCTCGAGCTCCTCCTCAGATTCTCCTTCTTCGGCGCTGTCAGCGTGTGTCTCCACCTTGCGCTCCTTGGCCAGGCGTTTCGCTTGGCGGGCGGACCTGGAGGCAGCACACAGAGTCGTTAGCGGCGCGAAGCGAATGGCACATGCGTCATTCGCGCTCACATTGTCAATCCAATAGTGACAATAGCGATTGATTATGGAATTTCACGAAACATGTCCCGTAAACAATATTTTTTACGGTAGTTGAAGTGTATATATGGAGATCACTCGATGATGGAGACGGCGAGCGTCGTGTCCATCTGAGCGTACTGCACGCATCCCAGCAATGCCTCGGGAAGCTCGTTCTCAGTCTGCCCTTCGATCACAAAACCCATATCCACCGTGAAACTCGTCGAGTGTGAGCGACAGAGTGACGTGATGTGCTTGGCGATCATATCGGACGAGATGTCTACGTGCACTTCCAGGTACGCGGGCGCCTTGTAGTACGTGGTCTGAATGGCCTTGCCGATAATGCACGGCGTGGTGCCGACACTTTTCTTGATCACCCAAGGGCCATCGACGATTGTCGGCACCAACTTGAAACGAGATTTGCGGAACTCGTCGTCGCTGCTGAGGAAGCGCTCCCAGAGCTTCTCAGCTTCCGTGGGGTCTTCAGCACTGGAACACTTCGCTCTGGCAAAGTACTGCACAGTAGCGACTAATGGGCTACCAGGAATGATGAGCGTCACGACAAAGAGTTGCGGCATGTCGTTGCCGAATTTGGCCATCGCCTTGCTCACGAAACTCTTCTTGGCGCTGCACACGTGCAGGAGCTCTTCGTGCGTGCCCTTGAATTCCTCGAACCACACGAGCTCGAACACTGCAGACAATGCGATCATGAGAAGGTGGCAATATCAACAGATGCGAATGCAGTCTTCATACGTACGAGGAGGAGCGGTGGTCTCCTTGATTTTGTTCTGAAGGTAGGTTTTGGAGCGCAGCTTGAACTGCATCCAGTCGGGCTGGGACCACAGCTTCCGAAGCTGTGGGTCCTGAGCCGTGCAGCTCTCAGCTTGTGTTTTCCACGACTTGAACGGAACGGGGGTGAACTTCACATTCTCCGGGGCTGCGAAATCTGCGTAAAACCAAAAGCAGCACAATTGGGCTTTGGTTAAGCATCCGATCGTTCATCGCAGCGGTGTCGACAATGCAGTTGCACTGCTGAGTAGACCCGTCGAAGTTGTAATCATCCGTGCCAGTACTCGAGCAGTAAACATACCTTTCATCTTGTTGCTGGGTTGAGGTGGGTGGTGTACAGGATCTTCGAGAATAGAGATTTTCCTGCGAGTCAACCGCAGTGACGATGCCAAAACGAAAGCAACAACACGCACCCCCACTATATATGTACGGCTTCAAGCATCCGTTACTGACGTGGTGACCTTGAGCAACTGGGGTCACTAGGGTCCTTCGCCATCCCATTTTAAGGATGTGTGACGCAAATGGAACTGCATCGTCTTTACAAAATTCATTATTACTTTGAAGTAGGCATGTTGCTGAGTAAGATCGATTCCTATTCTGCGATCGGAATTGAAATTGTCAGGTCAAGGTGGTTGTACTGGATGCAGCCCAGCAGCGCTTCGGGCAGCTCGGCTTCGTCTCGTCCTTCGACCACGTATCCGACATCGATTGTGAGACGAGTCGAGTGCGACCGGCAAAGTGCGGTCACGTGTTTGGCGATTCTGTCGGAGCAGATATCCACGACCACCTCGAGATACCCCGGAGTCTGATAGAAGGTCGTCTCCAACGCTCGAGCGATGATAAGAGGCTTCGCTCCTACACTCTTTCTGACTAGCCACGGACCGTCATGAACGGTAGGGACCAGCTTCAGACGCTCCTTGCGGAAGTCGTCGTCGCTCTCGAGAAACTTTTGCCACAGAGCGTTGGCCTCGGACTGCGGGGCATTGCGAGTCTTTGCGAAATACTGCACCCCGGCGACGATAGGAGTGCCTGGTACGATCAGAGTTACGACGAAGAGGGGCGGGACGTCGCTGCCGTACTTCGCCAGCGCCCTGCTCGCGAAGCTCTTCTTGGACTTGGACACGTGATGGAGCTCCTCGGGAGTGCCACTGAAAATCTCAAACCACAAGAGCTCAAACACTGCGTCGAGTCAGAGAGCGTTCTCCGCGTCAGTAGAGATAACTTAGATGCACGTACGAGGCGGGGCGGACGTCTCCTTGGCCTTGCTCTGCAAGTACGTCTTGGAGCGCAGTTGGAACCCGGACCACGTCGGCTCGGACCACATTTTCCGCAGCTGCGGGTCCTGCTCCGTGCATCCGTCGCTCTTGAAGTTGCACGACTTGATCGCGTCGGACGAGCACTTCTCGGGCTGCTGCGGCTGCAACGGCTTGAGCTCTGCAAGCACACAAGGACGTCCGTGAGTCTTGTCACCCGCACTACACGACGCGTGGTTGCCTACCTTTCATGGTGTCTCTCGTCTGAGTGGATTCCCAACTGCGGGGGTTGAGAATAACTGCTTCTCTCGCAACGACACCCACGTTCTGAGTTCGGAGCATCACGCCCAGGACGGGAAGCAGTTGAACACTTTCAATTTTGGTGTACCTGGGTGTAACGACCACTGCACAATCCCGTTTCATAGCACCCGCTATACCAAGACAATCCTGCGTGGCAAACGGAGGTAATACAAGCGACATGGTGCCGCGTGTTGATCCCCCAAGCGCTATCCGCTCGCCGACCGCCAGCAAGAAGCGCATGAAAAAGTTCCGCGACGTCGTGTCCCCACTGGACCCGGCGGATGCTCGTTCTGGAGTGCACAGCTCCGAGTTCCGCGGGATGTACAACCTGGCCATGCTGGCCGGCGTGCTCTACGTGTTCACGACGCTCTTCACCAATTTGCTCACGAGGAAGGAGGCGGCCGACTTGAAGCTGCTGCTATCGGTGTTCTACTCGACCCACTTGCTCGAGGTGCTCGTCACGTTCGTGTGCCAAGCTCTGTACGCCTACACGGCGTTGATTCCCGTGTACATGGCTGGCACCGACAAGCTCTCGAACCGCCTGCTCATCAACATTGTGCATCACACGCTGCAAAGTCTGCTCTTCTTCTTTACAATTGTCTGCATCGTGTCGCGCGATTGGAACCTCATTCACGCGGTGTCGGCCTTCATTGAAGGGCTCGTGTTGATCATGAAGATGCACTCGTACATTCGAACCAAGCTCGAGATCTCGCGAACGGAGAACAAGCCGCCTTCCCCGGATATTAAGGACTTCACGATGTATCTGCTGATCCCGTCGCTGGTGTACGAGCCCAAGTTTCCACGGACGGATCGAATTCGTTGGGGGTACCTGGCGGAGAAGACGTTGTCCGCCATCATGGGGATCTCCATGCTCTACATCATTGTGACGACACATGTGATGCCTCGGCTCGAGGATTCTGGAACGGTGAGCCCCGTGCTGTCCATTGTGAGCCTTTTGCTCCCGTTCCTTGGGTGCTACCTGCTCACGTGGTTTATCATCTTCGAGTGCATCTGCAATGGGTTTGCTGAGGTCACATATTCAGCGGATCGTGACTTTTACTCGGACTGGTGGAATAGCACAACATTTGACGAGTTTGCACGCAAGTGGAACAAGCCTGTGCACGAGTTCCTGCTGCGTCACGTGTACCTGGAGACTCGGGATTCCTACAATGTCTCAAAAACCAACGCCACGGCGTTCACTTTCCTCATGTCTGCGGCACTGCACGAGTGTGTATTCATCCTCATGTTCCGCACTGTCAAGATGTACTTCTTCATCTTGCAGATGGTTCAGGTGGTCATTATCTTCTACGGCCGCGGACTACGCGGCACGCGTCTGGGAAATATTACTTTTTGGCTCGGTATGATCCTCGGGCTTCCACTGCAAGCCGTCATATACAGCCGCGAATACCATGGTGGAGAGCCCATCTTCATGGTCATCATGATGCCGGCAATGATCTTTGGTTTTGGTGGAGTATTAGCTGCATCGCTAATGCGCCTGAGTAGATCGAAGAAGAAAACAGCATAACCGAGAACCGACGAGAGCTGTACTGCAGACCTCGAAAAGACGTAGAGATGGCGTCTTGAATGCGAGGAACACAGAGTACAACGAACAGCTAGCAATGTAGGTAGATTCTTGCATTTTCAGACAAAATACATGTAGCAGCTTATGTGCATCGTGTTCATGGCAATGGCGTTGTTGGGTCATCACTGCGTGTAGCGAACCTGAATCTCATCCAGCGAGGTTATGTACAGCTCGCAGTTGCTGAGCTTGCGGTTCATGGCAAGCATGCGCTTGAAATACGAAGAGTGGCCGACCACAGCGATATGCTGTTCCGGTCTCTCCGCAATCTTTCCAATGAACTCGCGGATCCGCGCATCCAGCTCCTCCTGCATTTCACGCAGTGGCAACACTTCATCCGCCGTCTTGGGAGCCACAATGTTGGCTGGAGGTGCATTGCCCGGTCCAGTCCGCGGGAACTTCTCCATCTCTAGCCACCAGAACGGATCCAGCTGGGAGAAGTCGATATCCACCAGGGGCAAAAACTGCTCAGCCAGCTCTGCTGGTACTCGACCGATATCGCAGGCAGTGTCCAGCATCTCCCGACACGAAGGCTCCACTGCAAAATATCGACAGCGTCAGAATCGTTAACTTACATGAATCTGAACTACAAAGTCGCGCCTATGATGGGGATCTTCGTGTCTGGGAACGCGCCGATGGTCGTCTCGATTGCTCGCGTCAACGGACTTGAGATAATCTGCCAGTCACAGGATATCGGTCAGTGGACTACAGACTGTAGTAGCTGCGGCGTATAATATACAAAACCAGTTGGATTTTGTCTTCCAATTGCTCGACTTTGATGAGTTCCTGGAGTTTAGCTGCCTGAAATATTGTGTTAGCTATTGTGATGTATGGCCTGTGGTTAGAGACTGCTCGCCTGCTTCTTCCCCTTGACGCTCAGCGGCGCGTCGACGATCATCGGGTCGCGGACCCACATCCACGAGAAGTTCCAGAGACTGCTCTTGCGCCACTCGTTGAACGTGGACTCGCCATGGCGGATACAGTACAGCGTCTTGACGCCGGTGCCATGGCGAATGCAGTAGAGGTCTCCTCCCATTTTGAGTCAATGAATTTGGCCCCAAACATTCTGATCGCTTATGTTGCGCAAACTTGCGCAACTTTGATAGACTTGAAGTTGTAGACGAATTATATTTTGCTGTTTTGCAGCACTATACGAGGCACTCGGTTGGTTTTAGCGGGAGATCGAAAAACTGTGCGAGGAATCTGTTAGAATTATGGCTGGGGTGGACCAAATGGGTAGGACGCACCTGTGGTGGGAGGTCGAACACCAGTAGCTTGCCCTCAGCGGTACCGCAGATCATGGCACTGCGGTCCGGCCAGCACTGGAGACACTTTACGTGGCCATCTACCCTACTCGCGCAAAACCATCGAGAAGTTAGACACCATGCGCAATGCTAGGTTAAATCGCTCACGTACTTGGCACTAAACACGATCTTGCCGTACGCATCGAATGCGTTTTCGTCCTCGAACGCAGTGTAGTCCCAGACGATCAACGTGCCATCGGCTGCGGCGCTAAGAACGAGCCCATGAAATGGCACAACGTCCAGACACACGATGGGCGACCCCGAACCGGAAGAGGATGGAGAGGATGGAGGACGCAGAACACCTAGCTCGTAGGTCTCTGACAGATTGAACATGTTCCACATTCGAAGCAGGGTGTCGTCGGACCCCGAGAACAGGAAACAGCCATGCACAGTCAAGCTGCACACAGCGTCGCTATGAGCCTTAAACGAGCACATCACAGCTTTTTTGGGTAAGCTCCATATCTGTACCACGGGATTAACGACACGTGAGAAAGGAAAACCTAGTATCAAAGTCCAGCACCAACAATACGTACAACGATATGGCCCGTAAAATATCCAACTACAAAAAACTCCTGGCCCTCTTGTGCTAAAACTCTACCCTTGCAAAATACCAGAGAGGTAACCTCTCCCTTTTGCTCAAACTGCAGTGCCGGTCGGAATGGCACTGCTCGTGAAATCCCATCATCACTGATCTCCCACACGGAAACATATCCGTCATTGCTGCCTGCAAGTAGGATTTCTTGATCTCGAACGGTTCCCGCTAGGCATTCATCATTAGTATTCTCAATTTCGAGCACCTACATGCAGAATTGTGACCCACTTACATGCTAAACACGTGATGGGTCGATTTCCGTCCAATGGTAGCTCTAGCATTTCGCCCGCGTGGATGCTCCAGACTTTGACAAAACCTCCATCGTGCCCGGTAAAAATCTTATGGAATTGCTTTGATGCAACCATACAAGTGATCTCGGAGTGCTTCTCTTCGAACCTGAATGACACCTTCATGTCGTAGGAGTCCCAACAGCGGATCGATCCATCCAGTGAAGCACTAAAGAACTGACATCTCTTTGTGGATTCAATAGCATTGCAGGAAAGTAGTCCACCGTGCCCTCGTTCGCCAACCTCTTTTTCAGCAGGGTCGGCTTCATCTTTAGCAAAAGCACTGATATCGCTATCGATTACGGTCACCGCAACAACCGCCTCAGAGTGACCGGTGCAGCTAACATAACCCACATTGCGGTTGCGGAGCCACTGTTTTACGCCATTCGCCAAACCAGTAAGTAAAAAATCCCCACCTCCAGTACGCGTTAACGAGTGCATTCCAACAATAGCTAGCGGCATCGTCGTTACCATCTCGTGCTTACCGATGAGTTTATCTTCAAATATATTCCACAATTGCACACAACCTGCCGTATCTCCGAGAAGCAAAATTTGACCCTGATCGTCCCATGAGCACGAGAGGAAGCGTGCTGCAGTGGAGCTGTAAATTGTCGATGAGAGTGCGCCAGAGATAGCGTCGATAATCTGTGCTTTCTCGTCGAATCCGAGCGATACGACAAAGCAGTTATCGGCGACGATCTGAAGCTTTGAAATTCCAAGTGAGTGAAAATGCGAGAACTTGCGCTTCAAGCCATACTGAAACTTTGTTTCTACTTGATCGTTCAGTTGCTTGTCATCGACAATCTCTAACGCGGTGTCCGAGATCACTTCACTTCCACTGTCTGAACTATGCATGTACACGGAAATACCACCAGCAGAATCCCCAACAAACAGCGTGCCATTAGCGCCGGATCTAACACATAATGACGAGGGCCAGCTACTTCCGGGTTGAGAAATGGATTGTGCTGGAAGGTACCATGGATAAAGCAGCAAAGCTCGACCTTCTGCTGGATACCAGGTTTTCACGGTGTGATCCAAGCTACAACTGACGATTCCACGTTTTTGCTGCGTCAAGACTTGCAGGCAGATAACACTTCCGCAATGCTCGGTGAGAGTTTGGACACATGTGTAGCCGCTTTTGGAAGGCAATGGGGAATCTGTACCACACCACGGATCCCAGATCTTGATGGACCGATCCGCGGAGCCCGAGAAGAGAAGGCCTTCAGGCCCCAAATCTGGTGCGAAGTCAAGCGTTAACACTGCACCAGTATGACCTCGAGATATGGTGACCTACGAACGAAGCGCATAAGTAACAGTTGCCACTGGATAACTCTTCCTGAAAAGAAGCAGCGTTATAACGTACGCTAGGGATTGTCACGCTTGGAGCCTGCGAGAGTGGCCAATGCATAATGGCACCGTCATGCTGTACGTGGCATCAGTAAGTAGAGATCGTCAGTGTTCTGTGCAACGGGGTATTATGCTATACATCTCACTTACCCTACCACCAAAAATCCCCTTATCGGAATGGATGTGGTAGCTTTCGAAGGTAAGAGCTTTGTCAGAAATCTACAAGATCGGCAAGAATAACGCTAAGAAAGTGATGGCATAGTTGCTCAGCGTAGAATACAGTGCTTACGTGTGGTAGGTGCTCGGCGAGTACAACTCGATCAAGCCGATTACTACCCCACACCGAACTCTGATCCTCGGGCAAACTTCCACTTGTCCCGCGGTCTTCGACCGACGAACTATTGATGCTGCTCCCGTCTTCGTATGCATAGACTTCCCACGCCGTGAACTCGATCATCGTCAATACACGAAAAAAATACTGGAGCCGACTCCAAGTTGGCGCCTCTTCAAGGGCAGTGTCCGTTTATTTTCCGATACAAAAGTCGGCGAACAGCACGTCCAGCACGTCTTCGACGTCGATCCGTCCGAGGATGCGGCCAATCGCCAT
This sequence comes from Phytophthora lateralis, assembly GCA_000500205.2. Lineage (NCBI taxonomy): Eukaryota > Oomycota > Peronosporomycetes > Peronosporales > Peronosporaceae > Phytophthora > Phytophthora lateralis. The sequence goes on along the minus strand of KV723183.1, from coordinate 9,126 downwards.
GACGGCTCGGCGTAGGTCCTCAGCAGCAATTTCGCTTTGGTACGGATCAGCCAGAAAACGATCTAAGCATGCTAGGCATGCGACGAGATTCTGCCTGTGACGTTCTCGTGTGATAAGTGCACCGTTACCAGACTCGCCAGCCGACACCTCCAACCTGTGGAAAATTCACAACAACCGAGCATGAATACACGCGGCTTCCTTTCCGAAATCTTCGAGGACTACGTACTTTTCTTTCACGGCGGTCGCAAGTTTTTCAACGAAGACATCGATTCCGTCACCTTCCGCGCAGGAAGCAACGAGTACCTGAGCACGCTGCTTCGCGTCAAATGTGTCCAGTATACCAGTGATTTCACTTTCATCAACCTGATCACTTTTGTTAAGGACAGCAATTCCACCGTCCTTCAGATATGATTGGTACTCCTGCTCATGAAGTAGCGCAGCATTCTACGCAAGAAAAAGCGTTGGTCATTCAAACAACTTGCCACTGAAGTTTGTATACAAGAGAGACTGTACCTGAATGTCCATCATGACCACACATATATCTGCGTCACTGGCACACTGTTGGGCCCTTAACACGCCTTCCTTTTCCACAATATCCTCGGTTTCACGTAATCCGGCAGTGTCACTTACAATTACGGGAAACCCCGCAATGTTTAACGGCACTTGCACCACATCGCGCGTCGTTCCAGCGATAGAAGACACGATGGCTGCAGGTCGACGTGCGAGAAGATTCAGCAAACTGCTCTTACCAGCGTTAGGCGGACCGAGAATGGCCACTTGGATACCACTCCGCAAGATTTCTCCTCTTCTCCCGTCTGCCAAGTGGCTTCGAATGGATTCCGCAAGCCCACGGACGCTAACAACAGCAGCAGACAGAAGTGATTAGGGGGAATCACCAGTGCTGGTTCAATTCGCCAAACGCACCGATCAACGGCGACCTGGTAGGCAGCATCTGTAACATCGTCTTCATCGTCGCCAAAGTCGATCATGGCCTCAGTGTAGGCCAGACAACGCACCAGGCTTTCACGCCAGCCTTCGTAGATTTCTCCAATATCACCTGAGAGCTGCCGAAGTGCTTGTCCACGTTGCGCTTCGGTCTCAGCACTCAGCAGATCCGCCAGCCCTTCCACTTGCACCAAATCAATTTTATTGTTGTCAAACGCGCGCTCCGTAAACTCACCCGCTTCTGCAGCACGGCAATGCTGTGCATACAATAAATGCATAAACTATCAACATCTTGCTATATATCTCTAGAATACACGCTGCAACCATACCGGCACATGACTGAGCGCTTCCAACACCCCAGACACCACCGCAACGCTCCCGTGCGTATGCAGTTCCACAATGTCTTCCCCCGTAAAACTACCAGCAACCAACACGTCAACTCCTCATCAGTCCCCATTGCTCCCACTAAACAATCAGGTTGCAATCATCATTGTCACCTCTTCGGGTGTGGGAACCTCAGCACCAATGCATCGTCCAGATGCTCCTTGGTCTTGGGGTGGTAGAGCTTCCTTAACGCAGCTCTGTCCCATCATATCGTGCACACCACAGTCAGAACCAGCACAATATTTACCCTACACTATTTGAACTAAATTGCACTCACATCCGAGGCTCTGGCAGCGCCGTGGAGCTGCTGAGCTGCTGCAGACACGAATCCGCTTGGTCTCCGGAGATTCGGATGACCGCCACACCCGCTTTCCCGGGCGCAGAGGACAGCGCGTAGATGGTGTCCAGCTCATACACACCGACTTCGTCTCCACCAGTGCTAGTAGTAGCTGAAATACTCGCAAACCGTCGAGCACCTGCAGCCGTGCGGCTGCGCCATGCGCACAATCGGCTTAGCATTTTTGGTCGAAAATGCGTGGATGATTGAAAACCTACTGTGTGACATAATGCACCTATAAAGTAGCATACAATATTAGGCAAAGTTGTTGATTTTCAAATTAGTAGTTGATCACTGGGACGATTAGATAGGCAGCGTCACGCCTTCGAAGTACTCGAGCATGTCGTCGATGTCGCTGCAGTCAAAGTTCTCGGAGCTGCTGCTGCACATTGTGTTGGTTCGGCTGACGATCGGGTTTTCAGGGTGACTGGCAGCAGGTTGCGTGTGTTTGGCGACAGCATTATCCGTAGCCGAAGCTGGCGACGGCTGTGAAGACTTGGGCTTTGCGCTGGGCTTGTCTGGGGTTGGTAGCTTCAGTGCGGTGTTGGACCGCAAGGGCTCCTCGGCGCTCTCGAGAGAGCTGCTGCTGTGTTGACTTCGAACCGAGGACGGCTGTGGAGTCTTGGAGTCTGCCTTAGGCTTGTCTGGGGTTGCCAGCTTCAGCACAGTGTCGGATAGTAGGGCTTCTTCGGCGCTACTAAGAGAGCTGTTGCTGTAGTTACTTCGAACCGAGGACGGAGGGGAGGGGCTCATCATGGGCGGGACAGGAGACTGAAGATGTGTAGTCGGCAACACTGTTGGCAAACAGCCCACTTGCTCAGCTCCCGGAGACAACAACTCCAACGAGCAATGCGCTTCTGCCGACGTGAAAGCATCTTCATCGAAAGTTTGGCCGCGAAAACCGCTCTTTTGTCGCCGACTACCAGTTGAGGATGCCACTGACGATGCCGGCGACGGTATCGAGGATGGAGTTCGTCCATCCAGCGACGGAGAGACAGGCCGTAGCTGCGGAGGCATGTCCATCTCATCATAGCAGTTCAAATACGACTCAAATGCCGCTGCTGACGCTGTGCTTCGCTCGTACAGATCGTTGGAGGCTGCACGCCTCTGCATGCGCATTGTGCGTTGAGCAACCTGCTTCCTGTGGTGTCGTGCAGCATCCGTCTCCAGCTGTCGCTGTCGTTGCTTGACCAATTCTGTAGGTTGCATGAAGGATTTTTGCTCCAACGGGGTCCCAGGGCTCTCCTCAGTTTCGCTCGAGCTGGAGCTGGACAAATGTGCAGGACCATATCGTGTGGTGGGTTTTCTGCTCGATGGCTGGACCTTTTCAGGGTGGCTTACGCTGCGCACGCGTTGCTGTTGCAAACCATCAGAGGCACTTGACTGGTGTCGAAGGTGGCCAGCATGGTGGTGGTGGTGCCCATGAGTCTGTTGCTGCTGCTGCTGCTGCTGGCGCTTCTTTTGCTCCTCCTGCCACCGCTTGTGCCGACTGCTTTCCGTTGGGCCAAAGTACCGACTGCGCGTGAGCCAGTGGCTCATTTGCCGATCACGATATTTCGCCAACGACCTGCTTTTTTCCGCGACCGCCCCGCGAATGTCGTAGATTGCCTTGGAAATCGTTCGCAGCTTCACGTCACCACCCACCGACATCGTCACGGAGCTCGAAGACGCTTGCTCCACTGGGTCGTAGAGCCATACATCTGCACGCATCCGAGGTCTCTGCTGACCTGCCGGTGACGCCGGCAAACTGTGTGACGTGCTGGACATCATGGTCACAACAGGTCTCGGATATCCGCAGATCGAAGCGCGTGCTAGCGGAATATCGCTCGCCATTACGTCCGGTCCGGCGCTCGTCCACTGCGCCAGCAGAAGCTGTACTCGGAGCATGCCTTCATCCCCAGAATGACAGCAGATCTCCTCGTAGGCGTGGAATTCGCCCGAAATCTCGCGCACCTCGGCCGCAGACACTTCGCGCTGGCCCGTGCAATCCGCATGCGTGCCCACAAGCAGCAAGCGCCTGCCAGGAGCGTCCGACAAGTGGGCCCATTGTGCAATGACTGCAGCCAGCGACTCGCGCCGTGTGAGATCAAAGAGCAGCACGAAGACACCGTCGTCGTCACCGTCCGGGACCTCCTCTCGACCGTGCAAGATGTGCACCATCGTCTTTTTGCTCCCGTTTCCGCCGGGCCGCGGCCACAGGTACGCATTCGTCGCGGCGGCGACGGTCTCCTTGGCCCCGAGCGCGAGCACGAAGCTCGTCTTGCCCGCGCCCACGACCCCGACGCTGCTGGGCATACAGTACGTCCTTCTCGCCTCTCCAATTGATTTCTGCACCTTTCTCTGCGTTGTCGTGTTGGGTACAGCCCCGGGCCAGGTGGATATCGGCAGACGGAAAGAGGTGTCGGCCGCCGATAGCGCGTGTGTATCTCTCGTTTTTTATATCGTTGGCGAATACCGAGACGCCAGCCGTAGGGGCACGGCACGCTTGGTCGTTAATTACTGCGCCAACGGTCGGACTATTGCTTTCGGGACTGGAGCCAGCGCCTTGCGCACGCTGACGCCAGCTCGCACAAATCGGCGACGCGCGACGCCACGAACGGCCCCAGCCGGTCCACCTTCACTTTCACATCCTATTTGACTCGACACGGCTCAAGGCCAACCCACTGCGGGCATAGAGCGCCACGAGGCGAGATATTCAATACAGTAGCCTGCGGCTTGCAAGCGGAGGCGGCCATTCCGGCGGTCAGGGCTTCCTATCTGCGTGCTCATGAAGTTAGAATCACGCTCCTATGGAATAAAAAACACTCGCATATCGAATATAAATGTCAGAAAACTCACCAATCACAAGCAATCTGTAGGTTCCATTCAGGAAGCTCTGGCACCAAGTAAAACCATGGGAGCCGGGGCGTCGCTAGGCAAGTTCCTCAAGAGCATGGACGACGACGAGCTCTCCAAGCTCGTCGAGAGCGTGAGTTTTCTTCTCCTTCCTGTTGTCGGTGGTTTGTCTCCTAAAAAACGACATATTCCTGGCCGCAGGCGTACAAACTGGACCCGCAGCGCATGGAGAAGATGTTTCATCTGGCCAAACTGCGGTACTACGAAGGTCAGACACCGCTGAAGACGTGCCCCAACACTTCACTCGTTGACACTTTTCATTCTGCACTTTAGACGCAGGACAGCAGGCGGCTCGAGACGTCGAAGCGGTGGTCGCAGCAACTGAATTGAGTTTATCTGCTGCTTTATTGCCGACCCCACAAGCAGTAACTTCATCTCCAGCTCCGCCGGTGCTGAATGAGATGCTGCCAACGACCCCAGCTCCAGTGACGACGACCCCGTCCTCCACTGCCGCGATGCTAGTGGCAACGGCGCCTAGCATGGACGTGCTGGCCGATGCAGATGAAGAGCACTCGGCGCCAAATGGGGTGAAGGACCCGATGAATGCGCTGTGGACGTTTGAAGGGCACCATTTACGTGACTTACAGGCGGCCGACAAAAATCCGCACAATGGACACAATCGATCGCAGCAGCAGGAAGGAATGGCACACACCGACCCTTTGGGGAAGAACGCTGGTGGACTTGCTGGAGCGGAAGCGATTTTAGGGCAGCGCGAAATCGACCCTGATGGATTCCCCGTCATGTATGGCAGCTGTGGCCGCGATAAGCGATACGGACGCTGCTCCGTGTGCTACTTCCGTGGGCTCCGCTGCAACACCGCTTACTACTGCGCCTGCTGCCAACGGTCTGTGTGTATCCGACCGCGCAAGTACCCCGGCGAGGAGCACCAAAAAATATGCTGGAATGTGCTACACATGGACAAGGAAATGATCCAGCGCGTGGAGAAGAAGAAAAAGCGCAAGCTGCACGCTACCGCAGCAGTACCAGAAGCATCACGCTTGGGGAATACTGATGTCTGTCATATTGGTGGGTCCGGGGCAGACCATAGTGGACAGAACGACACACTCGGCCATTCTGTGGAGGATCTACATCGGGCACCATCCATTCCAACAGTAGTGGCAGATGTAAGTGGTGCAGTGGACTTGTAAATCCTGTCCGATTCACAAACTTCGATCTAATAGCGATGGATAGTTTCAACTTATCGACTCATGTGCCAGTGAAAATCAAGTTCGTACGCGAGAACCGAGCAAAGTCGTGCCAAGGGCAGCATTCGTGTTTGTTTACCAGGACAACGAAAACAGCAAAGCAGTGTTAAGCAGCTAGTGGGGCGGTCAACGGCACGCAAGTCTGTCGAGGCTTTCAGTGAAGGCCAAGATGTCGAGGGCAGATTGACTTGAGGAGGCGTGAAGACGACATCCAAACACCGAAGGTTGCTGAGAGGCTCTCAAGCGCCCAGAAAAGCAAGTACAATCAGTATCGCGGGGGAGGGCGGCGATTGTTATCGCGCGATTGGTAGTCACGACCTCGCTGTGGTGGCGGGCCACGGTCTCGGAACAAGCGGTCTCGATCGCCTCCTGGAGGTGGACCTCTTTCGCGATTGCGACTACTACGGTCACGGCTACGATCTCTCGGGCGCGACTGCATCGGCGGATTCCAGCCACCTGAATCAGCACCAGGGCCAGACATAGGACTAGGACCAGGACCAAGACCAGGACCGACACCACCACCGGCAGAAAACTGGTACGCTTTGGAAAAGGATACGCGCATGTGCGAGTCCGGGTAGGCCATGTTGTCAAGCCGAATAAGTGCCATGATAGCCTCATCCATGGAGCCCATCTCAATCAGCGCCATCTTCGGGTTGTTCTGCAAATAGTGAAAGTTCTTGACGAAGCCGTACTGCGCGAAAAGGTTCACAAGAGCGTTTTCGTTGCGCTGCAACTCCATCGGAATGCCTGAGATGTGAAGGAGCGGGCAGGGAGAGACAGCTTCTTGCGGGCTGCGGCGACGGTAGCGGTGAAGTGGTGACCCTGAGAAATCGAGCGTATTTTCGATCTCAAAGCGATCCGCGTCTGCGTGCGGCATCGACACGCTCGTGTGTTTCGAGTAGTCCACGCGTAGTTTCTTGCCAAAGACGTAGACACCGTCTAAGTGATCCAATGCGGACGTCGACTAAAGATCGAGACACAATCGAGAGTGATGTACAGTTGACAGTCACAACATGGCACAACGTGAGTCATGACGAACCAATGCATAAAACATAGCAGCTTCGGGAACTTACGTGAACGTCGTCGACAAACTGGATTAGCGCCGTATCCCGCTTTCGAAACATGATCTTGATGCGCAGGACATCGCCAAAGCAGCAAAACAGCGTGAACAGGCGATGTGGGCTCTGTCATACAGATTGGAGCAACATCAGTCAGTTGCAATAAGGACGAGGTTACCTGCACGCATTCCTGGACTTACCACCAATTCGCGGTCGATGTTGCTACAAATTAAAGCAGGAGATGGACGGGTGTCGCCTCGAATGGCACGGCCAGTTGAATGCGGAGGCAGGTCGCGCCCGCCGCGGGCATCACGAGATCCATCCATATTCGGAGGGGCCTCATCAAATCGCGATGGAGGTCCGCGGCTGTCACGTACATCTGGAACATATTGATCTCCCCGGTCAACGCCAGGAGAATTGCTATGTCCGCGGTAACCGAGGTCGTCACGCCGTGCGGGTGGGTTGTTGTATCCACCATCTCGGGGTTCATCTCGTCGGTCAGAAATAGGAGGATTCACCGGATCGCTTTCACTACGACCGTCACTGCCGCGACCAGGGCCAGGAGGCAGGTTGGGGTTGGTGTAATCGCGCGATCGATCGTCATTGTAGCGTACACGAAGTTCCGGGTGGCGCGAAAACACAATACTAAGCTGGTTACAGCCCGTATAAATATCACGCCCATCCAGCGCAGCTTGTGCTGCTTGGGCCTGGTCTACCGATTCCATTTGTACGAGCGCCTTGAATTCATTGTCCTTCCAGAATGTCACAATTTTCTGCACGTTGCCAAATTTCTGGAAAACCTGCAGTCTCAACAAATATTGTAAGGACTTTTGTACATCATCACCACATTAATGCCAGTATTCGGCTTGATCGCACCTGTTGGAGGACGTCTACAGTGACATCATACTCGATCTTGGACACAGAAACCATAAGAATTTGGTTGGGCGGACCAATACCACGACGGCCACCTTCGTGAGGTATCAAGCCGAGTTGTCCTTCATGCAAGAAGTCACACCATCAGTTCGCCAGTCAAACTACACAAGGGCAAAGCAGCATCATACCTCCACCGTCGGCGCGGAACGGGGGCGTATCTTGCCGCGGTACGTATTGCATAGGAGGTTGCTGATACGGAACAGCTCTTGGCGGTGGCTGTTGCCCATATTGCTGCTGCTGCTGGTAGGGAGGCGCATCATGTTCCGGGCGCACTGTGATTTCATTTCGGTTGCTAAACTCGAAGAAGATCTTCTTTCCTCGTATAAGGGCGTCTCGCGTCTGGTAGAAGGTGACGAGGTTGGCAGCCGACGTAGCATCGGGCAGTTGCACGAACGCTTGGCGTTTTTGCGGGATCATGAGGCTCTTCTCCACCACCGCGAACGGGCAGCAGAGCGCCAGCAGTTCGCTCTCGAGGCAGTCGGCGGGCAGTCCGCAGACAAATACAACCTACGCGAAGGGAGGGCAGGGCATAAAGAGCAGAAACAGTGAGGTCGTAGAAGAGAGAGGGCCCAAGTCCAGCAAGTGAAGTTAGTTACCCGCGACGCTTGCTGCGCGCTACGTTGGCGCTTGGACGAGTCGAAGTCGTCGTGACCATCCAGTTGGCGCTTCACGCCAGGACCTGCGCCATCCATGGGGAGTAAGGCGCACAGGCAAGAGGAAGTAGGGCAGAGAGGAGAAGCACGGAGGAGNGGGGGGGGGCAAGGGCGTGTGCGATGGTTGCGACCGAGATACTTACTCCTACCGAACTGCAGACAAGAGCACACGCACACGGTACATGATAGTCAGCATCGAGAAGTGGGGATCGCACAGAGCGGCGCAACGTACCGGGCGAGTGCACGGTGTGTGGCAATGCGAAGGTGGTTGGCGGTGAGCTATTTTGGACCGTAAAACGAGGACTAAAGATTAGATGATCTATAAAATGGATAACCTGCTAATATATATGTAGAAGTGATATGAAAACAATGAATGTAGTGACTTTAAAACCTCCATAGCTACATAACATTTGAATATTGTATACAAATCAGGACCTTTATTCAAGCAAATGACTGTATATCGCTTATCTTTGGTGGCAGCGTCTGATTGGCCGGTGTTTCGCTAATTCTTGGGTCTATTTTTAGCGAGGTCGGCGCCGGTCGTTTGATCGCCTCCCCCTCGGGAGGTTTCTCCCTCAGCTCATTTGCGAATCGCGCCCGGAAGAGAAGCAGAGAGAGCAGAAGCAGGAACGTCAAGCAGCAACCATGGGTATGGCCTTCTCGCGCGTGTTTGAACGCCTCTTCGGCAAGAAGGAGATGCGTATCCTCATGGTCGG
>AWVV02004303.1:0-37064 GCA_000500205.2 Phytophthora lateralis | reverse complement strand
AAATGCTATTCTTGGCGGACCTCCCAGCGCGGACGTAAGGCTGGAGGAGAATGCTGCGTCGACTCGAGAGCTGCTCAACGGATGTCACGTCACGCGATTTGCATGACGAGACTGAGCACCGTCCAAGTTTGCTTCAAGACAAGACGTAGCAGAAAAGTTTACTAGTGTCGCCATGTGCCTATCTGGAGGTGGGGAGGGTTGCATGGCGATAGCCGGCTCAGGCACCTTCGGGGAATAATGGGTTAATTCTCACTGACGTCGCTAGGCTTAACGCTTGAAAAAATGCTTCCATTGGCTAAATAGCGTGTACCAGTCGCGTACCGCTTTGAATGCAGTCTCCGATTGGTGCATTCAACGATCTTCCCGCTTAGTTCACTTGTCAACTTGCCACAACACCATGCTTGTGGTGCACAACCGAGCTGCAAGACGCCAGCAACGAAAATTCACATCTCGCGTTCGGTCGGACGAAATCGTGAAAGCTGAAAATGGGGAACGAACGGAGGACCAGCTTCGTCGGGTCACGAAATGGGCCAAGAGGACTTTCCAGTGGTGTCTCCAAGCCGTATCCCTCCGCTGCTTACGACGTCCGAAGCGCGCTGTGTTCGCAGTGCAAGGACCGCCAGCTTACGGCTGTGCACCCGCACAAAGGCCGACCTGTGCGCCAGTGCATCAAGGTTCTCTTCGCTGCGCAGACACAGACGATGGCGACGACGCGGAAATGAGAATCGCGAGACAGACTGCCACAGAGATCGAGTGGCACATCGAAGAGGCAGAGCCGTTGACGGCTGGGAGCATTAAAAACAAAAGCGGATTGTGGAGCAATGATGAGCACGAACGCTATTGTCAAGGACTTCAAACATTTCGTTACGGGTCCTGGAAGCTCATCGCCGACTACGTGGGAACAAGAACCGAGCGTCAAGTACTGAGTCATGCTCAGAGTATTCGCGCCAAGAGAAAACGAGCTGAGGAGCGCGAACAGAGCGATCAAGCTGAATGTACGACATCGACAAGTGGACAGACCGGAACAAACAAAAATGCGCGAACGACTGCAGACCTGTCCAACTCGAGACTAAAAAACTGTTGGGCAGCCGCGTCAACGGCAGGGTCTGATACAAATATCAGAGCAGGCGCTCCAACATCAAAATTCAAGTCGGACGACTTCCAATTCGGCATTGGACTGGCATTTCGCGACGAAGCTGAGACTGAAAGCGGTGTTGAACATTTAGTAGCCGATGCTACTTCTAGAGAAGCAGGAGTTGAACGCAATGAACTGATACCTACATACCCGACAGAAGAAGGCCCAGCGGAATTCACACTGGAAGACTTGGATATCAGCTCAGGTGAACTGCTGTGCTCTCCATCGCTCGACATCTTGCTCGGGAGTGCCGTAAGCGACGAAGATCTTTTGGAGCTCCTCGATATCCCATCGACCCTATCGGAAGTTCAGCCCCCGGCATGACACGTGCATTTCTAGAGGCCCATGATTGTAAGCCTAACACACACTCCATGCATTGTCGTGTTGAATCCATCAGACACGAACATGTTGTCGACGCTAGTTTTCGGCATTTACAGGGCAGACCGAGATATGAACATTGGCCTTGACCACCGTGTTAGCCTTGCTCCTCGTGCCGATAGCGCGAGCAACCAAACTACGTGCTGGAGACACAAAGTAGCCAGCAGCTTTCCATGGGTTCACATCTAACTGACCAGCATATAGTTCTTCTCGACGCGTAGTAGACCCCACCCCCCTGATCATAAACAGTGTTGCTGGTTGGACACGGGGCAGCGATGTGAATAGGACAAAGCCACAAGAAGATGATGACCAGCAGGAGAATACGTTGGAGATGCAGCCCGACATGAAGGACATCTTGGACGGCTAACCAAACTATTGTGGCCTCCTTCCAGCCCGTCGAGGCAATCGACGTCGTGGTCTATCCACGAGCACGAGCGATTCTTACGTGCCCTGCAAAAGCATCCGCAAGGACCGTATGAATGGATCACGCAGTGCATTGGAACGCGGGCTCTGTCCGAAGTGGAAATGTACGGAGTGGAGTGTTGGAAATCGGAGACGTACCGGGAATATGTTGTGAGACGCCAGCAGCGGGAACAAGCAGCGGAAGAAAAGGTGAAGGTTGAAAAAGAGAAACCAACTAAGGATCAACTGAAAGTTGAGTGTGACGAGCTGCCAGAAGCTGAAAATCCTCCAAAGCGCCATCGCGTTAGAAAGTGGTTCCGACAGACGTTGGAGTGGTGTGTCGACGCTCTGTCTTTTCGCTGCCTACGGTGTCAGAAGCCCGCCACGTACACAATTCGACCCGCTGATGCGGGTTTCTATGGCCTAGTGCAGGTCGGTGGGCTGACTCCATCTAGAAATCGGCAAAGCAGTCCACCCTCAGCTTATGAACCAGCCCTCTACGACTTCACCGCTGCAAATTTCGCGCCAATTCGAGCCGCCGCAGGTCAACCTACCGGTAGCAGACCCCATTTTCTCGATGAGCCTTTGGATGCTGGTTCTTTACAATAGAATGCTCCTACGTACGCACTTCTTGACGACGACGACTGCGACATGAGAATCGCTAGATAAGCTGCCGCGGAAATTGAATTGTACAACGAAGCAACGAAACCCCGCGCCTTACTCCACAACCAACAGAAAAGTGGAGCCTGGAGCAAAGATGAACACGAACGCTACTGCGAAGGACTAGAGATTTACTGTTTCGGGTCGTGGAAGCTCATCGCAGAGTACGTGGGGACAAGAACCGAGAGTCAAGTACGAAGTCATGCTAAGAGTGTTCGCGCAAAGAGAAAACGGACTGAGGAACGCGAAAAGCGTGATCAAACTCGGACAGTACCATTACTGATGCCACTAGAGAGATCAGTGTCCGTTGTGAAAACGAAGAATCCGTTCCCGAAAGCCAAACAAATGCAACCCCACCAAAACAACCCGCGATGAACTGCGTAGACGCCAGTCCTGATGTTCCGCTTTGCTCTCCACCACTCGACATCATGACCGGGAGCTTTCTCAGTGACGAAGGTTTGCATGAGACCCTCGATATCCCGCTGTCCTAACTGGAAGCGAAACATGGTCGAAAGTGGCCTGACAGTTCAAAAGATCATTCTGTACATCACCGTTTGGTATACAGGCATGGTGCAACGACTTTTCTGTATTGCGTCTAGGCTACTTCTTTCTTTAACCCTTTTAATATGCGAGCTCGTTGTCAACTTTCAGACCTACTCGCTGTCCAGTCCAGAACCATTCGTTCGGCTCGAAATTGCAGCCGAGTGGCGTGTGAGGGAAATGGCTGAGCGCTTACGAGCCAACGTGGCAGCATTAGCAAAGGCTGAAACGGCAGCTAACGTGGAGCTTGCGTCTCCCTCGGTGCTCCGTGACCCAGAACGCCCTGCGTCAACTGTCGTTACTTCAGAAGTTCGTTCACAAACCACTGTCTCTGCCCGAGCTCTCAAGGTTTCTTCTTCCCACAGTTTCCACCGACTGGGTGAACTGAATCGGGGAGACGCGGGGCGCTTCGGGAAGTGGTTTGACGGCTTTTTCACGAGCGATGACATGGACGCTGCCGATATTAAGCGCTTCCCTGGCGTTTGTCGGGTTCTTGTTGAAATGGACGAGTCAGCAGTTTGGTACTGGATGGATTCCGTTTGGTTTCCACATTTACGAGCTGCCCCCTTCCTGGTAGCGGAGGAATACTTGTCGATAGGTGAAGAGACTGCCAGTGCTGGTAGGGAATCGTCCAATTCCGAGATGATCCATTGCGGTACGTTGGTGTCGTGTCTAGAAGACCCGGGTGCATGGCTTCTAATATAGCCCGTTCTGTTGCTGGCCAGTACTAGTTCCTTGCTGCTTGGTTCAGCATCACTGTTGAGGGGAACTTGAATGCTTGGCCCTCCGCCATAAAGCTCCAGGAAGGTGACCCAAACTTCCTGGCTCACAACGCGATAGTCTCCTCCGCCAAAGCTTCCTCGGCTTCGTTGCAGATTGGGTTTGGGCACCAGCTCACCATTCACAAAGTCCAGTAGTACGTAATTGGCCACAGGGCCCGGTCGTCGAGGTCTTGACATGCGGCACGTCGCAGTGGACTTGTGACGACGGCCCTCACTCTTGTTTCTGTCCGATAGCTGTATCGCGGAGGAGTACGAGGCGGCTGCATCAGCACTGGCAGAGTCCACACGAACGTATTGCAACCATTGATCAAGCCAAGCAGAACTGATGACAAACTGCCTGCTACCTGCTTGCGAACTGTCACCCGGATTCATCCCAGACTGCACTCTTGAACATGCTCGAGCGCTTAGAACCTCATCCAGTTCTTCCGCTCGGGTGACCGAAAGTCGAAGGGGAAAGTGGTGCGTAGTTCCACGTGAACGTTGATCGAGCTGCAGCGCTTTCGTGGACCCAATAAAAAATGCTTCATCTTCGATGTCGCTGTCCGTGAGTGCCAAACCTGATCGCCTTAGCCACGGAGACGGACGTTCAACCTCCACCTCAATAACCGACCGCGTCGACGATACCGACGTAGCCGACGCAATGGACTTGCGCCGTCGGACCGAGGACACAGCCACCGTGAACCGCTTGACGCGATAATCATCTTGCCCTGCCATATTTCGCAGAGTACTTGCACAAGCGCTGCACGTGCGTTGAGGCGCGCCATCTTTAATGAGCCGGTGCTGGCTGGGCGTTCCACCGGCAAACGGCAAGTACGTTCGATCATGGGAGCAATCGGCACACACTAAATGACCGCACAAACGGCAATGGTGCCGTCTTCGCGTGAGTGTAAACGCTGCCAGGCAAATCTGACAGCGAGCACTTGACGTGTCGGGGACCCAGTTCGCTGCAGCTTCCGGGTGGGAATAGTAGCCGTGGGGCTCCATCTTCCACGGATAGAACGAAATTGAGTACATGACGGTGGCCGGGTTGGCTGCACTCTTGCGCTTGGGTGCTAGTTGTTGTAGACGGTGCCACACATTCAGCGATCTCTTTCCACTCGAGGATAATTCAATGTCCTCGGTCTCATAGCCACTGATGTTACCGTCTTCAGCATCAGAGCGAGTCCCCTTGGTGCGAACGGACAGAACCTCGATAACGCCATCGTTGGTACGGACGCCTTCGTTGTCACTGGAGCCCGAATTCGTGTTGCTATCGCGCCGTAATTTACGTCGAGGCACGGCATCGTCTTTCGTTCGGTTGGTACGCGGTCGGAAGGCTTTCAACCCCGCAAGTAGAAAGCTCGAAGACCTTGGAAGCGGCTCCTGGTTCGACGGCCTCGAGGCACTGAAGACGAGGGGCTGAGAGGCCCGTCGACGCGATTCCTGTTTGTCCAGCATGGAAATCCTTCGTGACGCCAAGAAGCGCACCCAAGACGGCGTGGAAAAGACGAGAATGCGCGAACGCACGCACGCGAGCGATACGCGGAGGAACGCGGAGTGAAGATAACCGCGAGACCACGACGACCGGGTTCAAGCGTCGGAGTGCGTGGTTCGTTTCAACCTTCTCGAGAGAAAAAAAAACGTCGAGGTACATCTTACATTTCCACCGAGTTCGAACAACTAGAGGCGAGAGAGCGAGTCTGCATCAATAACTTTTGAGTGATGTGGCAACTTTGTCGGTGCTGTGGTCAGCTCTATCTCGCTTCTTGTTAGTGGGGCCATGGGTAATTCGACGTAGTAAAGATGGAAATGTAATTCCATGTTGTGGTAACAAGTTAAGCGAAACGATCCAGTTTTTGGGAAGGTTCCGGTAGTTTTCTGCCTTTGTTTGTCACTTGTCGAACGTGAATGACGTTAGACCATCGCGCTGAACCGACTTTTGGGTTTACCTTATGCATTTTGCAATTCGACTATCCCTATGATACCATTGAAGTAATAGCCTCTACACTCCCTGGGTGGGGTGCACGGGTGCATTCCGCCGAGCAACCGAGCGAGGTATCAGGAACCCCCGATTAGAGCGGGAGTTCGGGGAAGAGCCCTCGGACTTTGTCACGGTTGGTGGCGCGTAATGCTCATCGAAACATCCACCGCTGGAACGAGTACACAAAAATAGTGAGTGAAGAGGTTGCAACAGGAAGCAAAAGTGCTGAGGTCGTACCTTTCCATTTGAGCCATGAGCTGGTCGTACACTTCGCTGCAGTTGGTCGTCACGCCCGCCTAGATCGCGCAACTGGTTAGGAAAAACGACAAGAGAGTGTCGTGCATGATAGTTGTCGACGTACCTGAACCATAACATCAACTAGGAGGCGATTTGTAGCGTCGTAGGTAACTTGGGTGCGCACGGGTGGCGCGATGAACTGTTCCCAGTTTTGGCGCACGCGCAAAAAGAACTCCATCCAGGTCTGGCATTTCGGGCGCACTGCCAGCTCACTCCATAGAACCTTTACAACCCGGATAGACCCTCGGACATTTGAGTTTCGGGCCTCGATAAAGCGCTTGCGGTGACGAGTGCACCGACCACGTGCTATGGGAGCAGCTTCTTCAGTGCCTGGGCTCAATTCATCAAGTGGAGTTCGTAGGAATTGCTCGAATGCTGCAACGTTGATGCGTCGAGGAACACCGGAAAAGACCAACCGTTGAATACGAGCTAGACGCCGATACCCGATGCGAATCCCTACTCGCAGTATCCAGATAACTATCACCAGCCAGACGATATTAACCACGAACCAAAGTCCAGGATAGGTGATGAACTTCTCAACCACCATATCCTTGATCCAATGAAGCGCTGGTGCGGAGGCATCATCCATTCCAAGGAGGTTACCGTCAGTGATTCGATCCAGTAGTTCAAAAGCCAAAATCCCGGCAAACAGGAGCAACAGCACATCAAAAGATCCCGTGAAGGAGCGCTGGTTTGCACGAGTGGCTTCTGCTAATACTCCGACGTTGCGCTCAACTCCAAGCACAAGCCCTTCCAGAATGGTCTTCGCCATCGTCCCATTCTGGCTTTGCACCTGCTTCAGCTTGGCTCGGAATCCACGCAATAGCTTAGCCAGATCCTTGCAACGCATTTCCAGGTCCTTGTGCGTTTTGCGGAGCTGCAAATGGTCGTACAAGGCAGCCCCTCCCCCTGTAGAGTCATCTTCAGCAGGTGTTGGCCGTGAGGGTATCGTATGCGCCAAGCTACGCAGTGATTCGCGCAGAAGTTCGAGAATTTCCTCCAGAAGCACGAGATCGTGGGCGCAGCGGCTCACTCTGTCACGCATATCGTCCATTCCCTCTGGGTTCATCTCGTAGCTTGTCATGTAGCAACGTGCACGCGCCAAAACATCTCCCAGGATGAAAGTACGCTTGAAGAAAAAGCGCACAACCAATTCACGTGAGAGCAGTGCTAAATGTGCGATGAGCAATGGTTCATGCTTATTGGCATTCGGCCCAGCCAGCAACATTCCATCATGGCCAACCAACAGTTTGTCGTCCAAGCCGATATCGTGCACGGAATGCAGCTCTCCTAGAACCTGTTTCAGCTCGTTCTCCTTCTCACCACGATCAAGGTAGGCTCTCGCAGGGAGTTTCGGTGAGATTCCACTTGCAGTCAGCAGCGCAAACTTATCTCGTGAACGAGCATCGCCCATGAACAGCATGTCCAGCAATGCACGCTGATGTGGCGACAACAAGTCGTTGATGATTTTGGAGGAATCCAGATCCACGTCCACTAGCAGTCGAGCGAGATGATCGACGCAAAGGAAATCTGCAGAGCGATCCATTGTAGCGTCGATTTCCATGCCGTACACTATCGATCCATCTCCGTTCAAGTGCATGCCAAAGCTTTCGATCTGGATGATACCGTCCTCGATTGGCGCGTAGATGTCCGCCTCGAAATTGGTGAAAGCGTCGAATTCAAAGTCCACGATCGCAATCTTCGTGAGGCCTGGACTAATGCTCAGCGACGTAGATGTCGGCGCGTCGTCGAGCTCCGAGGTAAAGAGCCCTCCCTGACATCTCTCGAGCGAGCCCAGCCGGTCGTTCAGCAGCACGATTTGGTTCGGTCCGAACGGGATCCATTCCCCCACCATAAGCCGGACGTTTTCCAGCACAATGGCGAAGGACAGATCTGCGTCTTGGATACTGCTGCTCGCGGCGTTCGCTGCGCCTTTGCGGCATTTTTCAGCTTGCCAAGCGTTGGAAGAGAAATTCGCCGTACCGTTTCTCATCAAGCAGCAGGGGAGATAGGGACTTGAGACGTAAGAGACTTCCTCGATGTCGGTCACGCGCGAGATGTACACGCTGCCATCGCCGCGTCGAATCCGAAATTGCCCCTTGTCCGCGTCGTACGTGATTTTCAGCAGCGCGTTCTCTACTAGCACCAGCCCCGAAGGGTTCGTGGTCGCCGTCCCAAGCACACCTAGTCTCGGGGACTCCACGATTCGGACGCTCTCAGAAGTGGGTCTCGGGGACGTTAGAAACTCGTCGAGTCGCTGCTTGTCTCGTGCAGGGAGCGTCACCAGCACCTTTACGCCGTGCTCGGTAACCTGATAGGCCGTGGAGGGTTGAAAGTCCTCGCTGCACGTCTTGAGCGCCTTGACGAGCTCGTGCTCCCTCAGATCGTCGATGGCTGCTCGAGCGTCATGGCTCATATTGAGCCACAGTCGTCGAGACTGCCCGTCCTTGACGATACTGGTGCACACTGGTGAGTAGTCGAAGGCCAAGAGGCCGTGGACGATCGCCTCGAACACCATTACCTGCAACGGGAGACTGCGTAGCCATTGCTCCTCCTCGTCCGTGGACTTTGGGTGCGTCGCGAAGCGGGACAGCAAATACAGCAGGCGCAAGTGGCTCGGACTCCAATTGGTCTCCAGTTCCGGTCGACTCCCCATGCCCAGCATTTCCTCCCGCACGCCAGACACGCGCATCGACATCGTGAAATACTGGAGCTTGGAAACGCAGTTGCTGCAAGTTGAAGAGGCGTAATTTATTTTGAGAGGGAGCAGTATGCAAAATAGTTTACATGCACATAATTGATCAAAATACATTTCTAATGGACGACGACGAGGGACGCCGAAAGGCTGCGTCTGCGACCGCGGCGTCGGCCTTTGCGGTGGATACAGGTCGCTCTGTTTCTTCGGGTGTATCTACATCGTCTTCCGCGTCTCTGGACGTCTCGACAGCATCTGCGCCACCCTCTATGGGCATATTTTACCCCCTGGAACGCGACGACTCAGTGAGTATCATCGAAGAGGGCGAGGAGCACGATTTAGAGGCCGATGCCTTCGCGGACATGGGAATGAGCGCCATGGACATGAGTCTGGAGATAAACCCGCTCAATTCGCTGCAGATTCGGGCTTTTCTGGCTCGAAACGAGGCCCTGAGCGAGAATTCAGGCCATCTGAGTGCTCAAGCCTCGACGGCAGGACGCAGCAACGCAGAGACGCTACAGCCAGAGGGGGCCAAGCTCAGCGCCTATGAAGTGCTCAGGAACGGGGCCGTGCACTACTCCAGACGAGAAGACAAAATGCGCGCGCTGCAGGAACACCCTGTGGTGGCTTCCGTGGCCTCGGACGGACGCACGGTGGGTTGCAAATGCGGTCGCAATGTGCGGCTCAACCCGCCGTGGTATATTCTCAAGTTCGAGCAGCATGTGGCGAGCAGGAATTGCACCTTCTTGAGACAGAGTAGGCCACGTACCAAGAAGAGGAAGCCGACGGACAGGAGAGACGCGAACGCAGCAGTGCAGCACGTACAGGAAGGACTTAAGAGCAGAAGTCGTTCGATGCAACGAACTATGGACGCCGAAGATTCACAGGATGAGTTTGTGAGGCAGGAACGGGATGGAGAAAATGACGCAGGAGAAGTGGATGACGAGGAGGAGGACAGCATGGGCGACTCTGATGACTACGCACTGCAGTCGTTGGATGGGATACTGCGGCGAGAGTTTGGAGTCGTGAAAGATGGCCAGAGGATAATCATGCCTCCAGCGGATAATTCCCCCGACGAGCGCATTCGAATGTTTAAAGGCGCTATAGCACTACGCGATAATCCGCAGTTCAAGCGGATTACTCCCGATGGACGGTTTGCAGAGTGCGAATGCGCGCGAATAGTGCTGCTCGGCGCGCCCTGGCAACCTGGACAGTTTTTGATGCACGTGGCGGACAAGCAGAAGCCCAAGAAGCGAGCGAAACCAGCTTCTGCAGCAGTGGCAAGTGCGCAGTGGAAAAAGAAGAGGATCGATGCAGCTACACCGGGGATTGTGATTTCGTCCGGTGTCCTCATGAGGCCTCCTACTTCCGCAAGCGTGTTGGTGCAAGCTAACAAAAGTAAAAAGAGTTTTCCACGCGAGATTCGGTGGGATATCGCTCGAGCACGTGGTTTACTGCCATGCCCGGGGTTGCGGGATGAACGTATGGACACGTTTGTGTCATCCGCAATTCAACTTACCGGTGGAGCGCGGCATCGCCAGAAAATTGCGCGAGAGCTGTTCCCACACCTCTTTCCTGATAGTTTGGAGTACAGCGATGAAGCAGATGCAGGTAGCGAGCTAAACCAGCCTAACGGTCAAAGCTCAGCAAAGAAGCGACAGCCCAAACTCCAGCAACTTCTCGAGGCCGAAAAACTTTTGCTGCACGATGTAATTGAAGGTGAAGCCCTCTGGTTTGTGGACAAAGATGGCAATTCCGTGCGCAGCTTGGATTGCCTTGGTATCATTGATTCAGGGAAAGGAGAAGGCCGGTGTGAGTCATGTGCTGCTCTTCGAAGTAACTCAGCTCTAAGGACAGCTGCCGCGACAAAATACAAAATGGCAACACGTCCTGGGCCGCCTCGCAACCCGATAAACCGGAAATTTTGCTCGGGGCGCGTGTGTCCACTGCTTGAAGCAGAGTTTGACATGCAAGAGCCTTTCGCCCGGGTGCTGCGCGATTTGGCTCTTGCTGAAATTCCCAGTGGTAGTGGGCTTAATACATGGATGCAGATGGCTACGATGGGACTTTCAGGTGACTTCAATACACATCCAGCACTGCTCGGGTTAACCGAGTCCATGGTGCGGTTGAAGGACAAAGAACAACGTGGTGTAGGTTTGCAGAATATGACCTACAGCGACCTCCTTGACACGTTCATGCGCTCACTCGCTGACCTATCACCTGAAGCATGTGAGCTCTTTCAGAGACACTTAGGCGGGCGTAAGCAAAGGCAGTTGCTGGCAATGACTTCAAGAAATGGACTGTCTAGCAAGCGTAAGCTGTTACCGCCTGGCAGTGATACTGGGAGTGACGCGTCAAGAGTAAACCAGGAAGGCGATACCATTTACGGTGTTTCGCCGTCAAATGCGGGGCGCATCACCAACGATGAGGGATTTGTGCATTTGTTGGATCCTTCAGTAGTCGGTCTCGGAATGCCCAATTTATCGATTGGAGATATTCAAGATGTCGATCTCAGCTCATTTCCAACTTCTTCGGGTATGCAAAATCACGGGCACCAGTCTAGCTTGACTCAAGGGGTGGAGATGCTGTCAACTACGGCACCTGTAGTGACTGGGTTTGCACTTTCATCTGAATCCACTCAACCAGGCCAACTCCGTAAGGGGCCCGAAAGCTGCATGGCTGATTCAGTAACTATTGGTGCTTCTGACCCAGAACACCTTGCCACTGCTGGTGCGCTGAACCACGATGGGTCTACTGGCGAGCCTAAAGACGCTGACAGCGAGGAGCAGATGGAGAGTGATCCTGGTGCGGTAGCCTTTCTCACTGTGCTAGGATCTGCTGAGGACAAGGGCACCGGCAGAATTGATAATGCAGTCATGCCCAGCGATCATGTGCCGTGCACAGGTCTCCGTGATGAAAACGTACAGGCGTACGTCGCCAATGCCGTCCAAATCGTTGGTGGCAGTCGACCTCGCTATGTTATAGCCCGAGAGCTGTTTCCACGAGTGTTTGGCAATGATAAGAAGGTTCGAATCGTTGACAAGCTGAATAACGAACAACGGCTGGTATTGCAGGATGCCGTGTTCAGCGAGTGTCTTTGGCGTGTGGACAAGGAAGGCCGTTGCGTCCGAAGTTTACGTTGCAGGCGGTTTGTGCCTGCTTCCGATGGCCACGACCGCGCAGCCTCCCAGAGCCAAGGAGTTTGCCGTGCATGCCGTGATTTGCGTACTGTCCCGAACTTTCGCAGTGTGTTGAGCCGCTCGAAGGTGCCCAGGAAACTTGAAAACATCAAGTACGTGCCCAGTGTGTACACTGAGAGTGATCCGTTCTTGCGCAAACTGTCCAAGAACTCGGCCTTCCGCGGGCTTTACCAGACTGTGAAGCACATGGCGTCTCCGCAAGCTGGGGACAATAGCGAGGTTGGCGCCGAGCGTTTGAAAGAAGTCCACTTCTGGCTTCGCTTTGCACGTATGGGCGTATTTGGCCACTTCAAGTCGCACCCGGTCTTTGAAGGGCTGATGAAGAGCATGGTGGAGGTGAAAGACAAGGAGCGCCGAGGTGTTGGCAAGCAGAACATGCAGTACTCCCAAGCACTGGACGATTTCATGCAAGGTATGGCGCAGATATCTACCGAGGCGTTCGAGCTGTTCGCCGCTCAGTTTTGTGGACGCACCCTGCGCTCTCAGAAGGTCAAGCGACGATCCTCCAACGCCAACCCTCCAGTTTTCAGTACGACAGCGCAGACGTCGTCTCTAGCAGCACACGGAGAGGAGAATAGTGCTGCTCTGGTGGGTACGACAACGCACCCGCCACTGGCAGCTACGCTACCGCCACCTCAGCACCAGCATTACCTGATACCGCCTGACGACCTGCTGGGCGGTCGAAGCTTATCTACGGAGGAAAGCCAGCGCTTCATGGATCGCATGCTGGACGAGGTGCGTCTTTCAGCGAGTCAGGAGATGCAATTCGCAGAGGACGACGACCGTTGTCGTAGCGTTGGAAACGCTGGAAACGTTGCAACAGACGAGCAACAGACCAACGCGGAGGATGACGGGCCCGAGACGTATCTGAACGACGAAGGAGTGCTCACAACGGAGATTTAAAAGTATGACAGTGTTATTTTATTATAAGAGATTAACTCAAGCCTTTGTGGCTGTGGACGAAGACGACCTCACATCGGCTGCTCGGGCTTCTTCTCCAGGTGCGGAGAGAGCAGTCCCATGACTTGCGTGAGGCCGATCTCGTCCACGCGGAAGACGTCCTTCATCTCCTGGTTGGGGTGGATCACGCGTCCGTCCTTGGGGTCCTGCAGCTCATGCTCCTTGACGTAGACCCAACTGAAGACGTGGACAGATACCAAACACGTGAGTACGTGACTCTTACTTAAAGTGAGACGGATGACGCACAATTCCTTAATGGCGGCCGGGCGAGTGAGCTCGCTCTTGCCCATCAAGTGGCTCAGAGAAGGCGACAGCTTGTACAGCTTCTTGGATGCCATGCTTTCGCTTTGATCTGGATCTGGCTAATGTCGATTTTCGAGAGAAAAAAAAGCGAAACGTTGTACCTATTTGCAAAAAGCGGACGCTTCAAATATCAATTTTGCGGAAGTCTCATGTTGGCATCTCCACTACTTTTGCAAAACCGGCGATGCCTGTGGCTATAGTAGAGATAACACATGGGCGTCGCTGTCGGGGAGTTGGTGGTTAGCCTTGCCTGATTGTGTGCAGCGCACGAAGCCGCTGGAGACGACGAGGGTCGTGCCAAAGTACTGGTTCTTGAATCCTCGTCGAGGACACGGCGCTTCACCGGGCACATCTAAGCGTGCCCACCTTCGGCGTCGAAGGTTGAGCACGCGTACGTCATTCTCCAGCTGCCCAGTCGACTCGTCTTGGCCTCCGAACAGGAGCAAACTCGGGCCGATTATATTCGTGCTGTGGCCCCTTCGTGAGCAAGGCAGTGATCCGGACAGGCGAGGTTCTGACCACTCGATGGAGTAGTGGGGATCGTTGAAATCGTCTATCTCGCTGGCGACTTGCAGTCTGTGCACATTTAACAGGCCATTGGATTGCCGAATCTAGCCACCACCACCAAACAAGTTAATGAACATCGGAACTGCACCATCAGGTGGATTCAAACTTACTTGACGCCCGCCATAAATGAGCACTTCGTTTTCCGAGACACTGAGTATAAGCCAATGGTTGGTTAGCGTTCCGATGCAACGTGTAAGTGATGGCAAGCACACACGTACCGATAAACCTCATGTAACGATCGCCCTGTAGGTACCCTTGAGGAACATAACGGTGTTGACCATCGAAAATCTACAAACATTTTAGCAAACGGTGAGTTTACTCTATCAATTCCCCTTATACATCCTCACCAATTCCTCTACATGTACGTACCGGCGCAACCATCAACGTGTAGCAAGAAGACATCCATCGTCAAAATAGGCGATACTCCCATGCTGCCGCCCGTGATCAGCAGCAATTCCGGCGACAGCAACGTTGCTGTGTGTCCGCATCGTGGCGACGGTGCTTGTCCAGTAACATTAGGCCCAACCCACACAGCCCGGGCCTTCCTTGAACTGCCTGCATCTACCTCTTCAATACAGAGCAGATATAAATCACCAAACGCTTCAAACGGAATCCCCTCAGACTGCCCGCCAAAGAAAAGAATCCGCCGGACGTTCACACAGTTATCCTCTTCCTCGTCATGCGCGACATCATTCTTGACTTCACTATACACATCATCCGTCTTCATCAGCAACTCCCGCACACAAAGTGCATTCGGCAAGGACGTCATGGAGTGGTTCCGTCGCGGACATGGCCCTTTGCCCGCCGCTCGAACCTTCTCCCACTTGCCCAACGTCACCTGCTGCGGCGACTGCAAAAATGGCAACGCATCCAGTCGTCCAGACGGTGTCGCCGTATCTTCATCAGCTTTCACCTCTCCCCCTAACGTCGCCTCTGAGATCTTCGCTTGCAACACACTGAACCAATAGTGACCACCACTCCTAAAGGTCACACAAATCCCAACCATAAGTTACAGCCACAACAGTACAAAGTCACCGCTTCCTCACCGGATCAAGAAGGTCGCGGTCGTGTCGGACTCGTACTCCTGGTTGTCCGATTTCAGAGCCCGCAGCGATGACGACGCCCCGTCACATCTGCAGGCCTCCCATCGTAAGTTATAGATACTGCTGAAGGCAGCGTATAATTGTCTCCACGTGTCTGGAACCGCCGCCTGCATGCGATAGGCCGCCACTGTCGGATGCAGGTACGTGGAGAAGCACTCGCGCTTGCATCGCGCCTCTGTGAGTGCTCCAAGTGCGTCCAGAAGCCAGCGACAGGTTGTAGACAAACGCACGAGCGACTCCACGTCCAGTAGACGCTCCAGTGCCTCCAGAACCTCCGCCGAGAGCTCCATGAGCGTCGAAGATGACGGCGCCATGACATGATAATGCAATGGGGTGTAATTGTGTGTAGAGATGCTCTGGGCTAAGTGCGATTGACGTTGAAGTGGAATTTGGCTACATGCATATCAAATGAAAACTGTCTGAACGGCTTTCGCGGCGGCATGCTGGGACTCTCGTCGTGATTTTCTCCACAGGTACACTACGCCTCTAGCAGCAACCTCGGTTGGCGGGCGGGTTCGAGTTGCCGAAGCCGCCAGGACCAGGCGAGCCCGTCATGCCCACCTTAATGCCATGTGCCTGTAACACGAAAGAAGCAACAGTCACGAATATTAGCTTCAAGGTGACCGACCCTGGATTGCAAGCGGTTACGAACCTCGTTCGTCACGTCACAAACACCCGCCTGGATGTTCGAGTAGATCTTGGACGCCGTCTTCACGAAGGCCTGCAAGTTACCACATCATTAGTAAATAGCCAATCCAAAGGCCCCTCTACGGCACGTACGTCCTCCACGTTGGCAGCAGTCTTGGCTGACGTCTCGAGGAAGATGAGGCCATTCTCCTTGGCGAACTGCTCGCCCTCCTTGAAGCTCACGGCGCGACGGTGCTCCAGGTCGCTCTTGTTGCCAATCAGCATGATGGCCATGTTCGAGTTGGAGTTCTGACGCGCCTCCTCCAGCCACCTCGTCAGGTGGTTGAATGTCTCTCGTCGCGTGATATCGTACACCAGCAGTGCGCCCGCTGCTCCGCGGTAGTACGAGCGCGTAATGGAGCGGAACGACTCTTGTCCAGCCTACCAAAACCACTCCAAAATCAGCTCCAAAAAGTAGCAAAGAGAGCCCAAAAACAAAAAAAACTGCCCACCGTATCCCAGATCTGCAACTTGATTTGCTTGTTCTCAATGTTGATCATCCGTGCGCCAAACTCAACGCCGATCGTGAGATCGTGCACCGGTTGGAAGCGCTTGTCCGTGAACTGCAGCAGCAGACACGACTTGCCCACGCCTGCAGAGCCCAAAAACAAAACGCTTCAGATCCTGATATTTCGCGATCCTGCTGCTGTTCTGGTGCTTACCGGTGTCGCCGATGATAATGTACTTGAAGAGATAGGCGTACGACATGATTTGACTGCGCAATAAGTAAAATAAATAATAAATTAGTGGGAATGGGATGTCCAGGAGCTGCAAGCGCTTTTGTTGCGACTTGCAGACATCGGTGCGGGACGGGAGTGAGATGATCATGTAGATCGCTGTATTGTGCGTGCACACACCTGCTTGTCGCTGTCTGGGGCTTGCTGGAGACCGCGCTGGATGAAGGAGAAGACGCCTGAGCAGCTCTCTAGCTTCCTGGTTCAGAAAGGGAAGAAAGAAAGATGGTCGGACTTTGACTTGGAAACTGTAAGGGCGTTCTCTACTCGCAGGATTCAATAGTACCGTGACCAGCCAATTTATGACCAATGAAGTTGAAGGCGATGTTACACGAAGTACTCTTGGTGAACCACTATATGCTAGCGAGTGTTTCTTGTCGTTACATTAGTGGCTTGTGGTTACTGAGCTCTTCTAGCCGTTTTGGGGCGATTTCCAAGAAGTTCGCGAGCAAGTTTAAGCCGCTATTGCACTCGCTGCCAATATGTACAATAAAAGTAAATCATGCCACGCCCTCTTCCTGTTCAAAATCCAATGCTACTAATCTACACAGATCGAAGCAAGCAGATATATACAGACAGCAGTGACTCACTGCCAGTGAGTGCGCAAGATGCTACAGTATATCATTGTTTTTTCACTGCACTATTCCAAGGTTCATGCACAAGTTGAAGTACGTGGCACACTCCATAATGTGTCTACCACACCATATCTTTCCACTTTTTTTTTTACAGCGGCGCCACAGCATTCGCGCATTAGCGACGGTTGGTAGTATGGAGCACTACAACGTCTACGACGAGATCGGACACGGCACGCACTCATTCGTGTACAAAGCGCGGCGCAAGCGCAGCATCGAGTACGTGGCCGTCAAGTCCACGGCCAAGAGTCGCATGGACAAGGTGCGTCAAACTTCCCACAAAGTAATAAAAAAGCATGAATTTCCAGCAAAACATTAATATATGTATATATATATATATTTGTATCGGTAGATTCTGAACGAGGTGCCCTTCCTACACAAACTGGACAGCCGCTACGTGCTCAAGTTCTTCGACTGGTACGAGTCGTCCAACCACATCTGGCTCATCTTCGAGTACTGCATGGGCAGAGACTTGCTCAACCTCATCACGCAGGACAAGTATCTGCCGGAGTCAGCTGTCAAGGTGCAAATTCGAAGCTGGAGGCATTGCTGCTGCTGTTGTTGATAGTATTTATTTGCAGACTTTTGGGATCGAGCTTGTGGCCGGACTACAATATTTGCACACCAACGGCATTTTATACTGCGACTTGAAGCCTGCAAACGTCCTCATCGATGAATATGGGTCTTTGAAGGTTCGTTGCTACTGTGGGTGCCGTAAAAGTGTGATAAATCAATTTTTGACGTGCATATACATTTAGCTGGCGGACTTTGGGCTCGCACGGCGCATTCCTGCAATGGCTACAGCGCCTACTCGACCAGTACGTGCAATGCTGATATGGCGAGCTTGTTTTGGTCATATCTCGTTTAAAGAATTAGTTATGGGTAAAGCTTGCTTCAGGGTCACCCCATTATATGGCACCGGAGTTATTCCAGCAGCCGGCCGTACACAGTTTTGCATCGGATTTTTGGGCATTGGTACGGTTAGCTTTTCGAATGGGGTGTCAAATATGTTTGTGGATTGAAAATTATTGGTGGTTGGGCAGGGTTGTGTGCTCTATGAACTGAGAACAGGGCGGCAACCATTTACACATACCAACTTTTCAGACCTAGCAACAATGGTAAGGCGTAGTGGAAGATCCGCCAGTCAACGTCTGCATAATTTAACTGTTGTACGTACTGTATCTAGATTCAAACAGAGACAGTGGAACTTCCGGTCTCTGGATATGAAATGTCACCAGCGTTTTGCAATCTCCTGAATCGTTTACTGGTGAAAGATCCGTACCAGCGAATCACCTGGTGCGTCTTTCATTTGCCGGACCCAACTTTAGCAGTTATGATGATCTGATGAGAAATTACCGTCAGGGATGAACTGATCGATCACCCGTTTTGGGACGATTTATCTCGGCTCGAGAAAAGATTGATGCCTGCACAAGAAATATTTGATAGGGATGCGCCGGTGGCATTGAGGTGAGTCCATCGAAGAGTCCATTTGTTGTACGTTGATTGCGAATTGAACGAGGTGGTTTAACAGTACAGGTTCTATCAGCAGCGACGTTGAAAATGAATTTGCAGATGAGACTGGGGAATCACAGGACTACAGCGAAGACGATGGTCACCAAGCAGACCATGATGAGAATAACAACGCTGACAATAACGCGCCCTCCGATGCGATTGTTACTGCTTCTCTACTACCAGGCTCGACTGAAACGGAGATCTGCGTTTTATCTGATTCGGGTGATTCAGATCCGGGGGAGATATTCAGAAGTACTGTTCGTAATCCAAGTCATGATGAAGCTCAACCTATGAGCGCTCCAGGCGTAAGGACGCGGGCTCTACGAAACAATAACGAGAATTTAGACGACGCTACCCAAGACGAACTATTTATCGCATCCAGCCCGTTATGTTCTGACCTGCGACAGCGGTGGCGTACTGCAAACGCGCCTCACTCCGCACCTCCTACCATTCGACAAGCGTCACAACAGCGAGTACAACTGAATTGTCTGTTTGACCGAAACGGTGCGCCAGGAAGCGGGCTACGCAAAGTTTCGAAGCTCATTTTTACAGCTACAGATTGCCAAGTAAAGTCGATCATCGGAAACAAAGACATCCAGATCGATGACTTGCCACGGGTCCAAGTCCAGCTTCTGCGATTTGAACTCAAAACACCAGAAAAGCTATTGTCGTGCACGACAGAGGCATTAGAAAACCAGCTGAAAGAAATCTACATCAGTCTCAAGTCATCTCAGGCGGAAGATCAAGAGAAGCTCAGCGTGATGGCGTACTTGTTCTCCCTTAGCTGTCACGCTCGACTGGCCCACGTAATCGTGAACAGCTCTATTCTCAAACTTCTGATTCGGATGCTAGCACAAGACGCTCGGTTGGTGACATCCGGCGGTGCTATGCTGTCAATGTTGTGTCTCGTTCTTGGTGTCCTCTTCCGATTTGCGACCTTTATTGCACCGTCGTCGCCGGATCAACTGGGGATTCTTGTGAAAACTCTGTTGGAGATTATTGACGATCATTCTGGTGAAGGTGTTCAGATTCCCGCCAAGAAGGGATTGCCGTCTCGTCCGATGGCACTTGCCTGTCTTGGAGAACTAATGTTTTACATCTCCACACAGCAGGAGTGGGAACTTCCTAGCGGGGGCGTTGAGGGTATGCTCGCCCGTGTTGACGACTCTGACGTTGCCGTTCGCTACTACGCGGTGAGAACGCTAGGCAACATGCTGATACATGGCACGGATTCCCTCCTTCCGACGCTAATGAGCGACAAAATTGTTTTGGCCTTAATTCGTGGTCTGGTGCAAGATGATACTCTTGAATTTGAAGGTCAAGAAGATCCGGATACACCTAATATGCTTCTTTCGCTACGTACGGCAACAGCTGAGGCGCTTGCCCAAGTTTTGAGGCATCTTCGTATTTCATCCTCGCTCACAAACCTATCATCTAGATTAAAACGATCGATAATGCTGTTCTTTGCGAATCCTGATATCCTGAACTCCGTGTGGCGAGGCGTGCAAAGTTATCAGAGATCTACAAATTTGACAATCGCATCACTCAATATTATCAATGGTTTCTTGGATATGAAGTTGGGCGGCGATGGAGAAGCAGATACCGCTGCGATCAAAGCAAGCCGCACATTGCTGCTGGAGCGTGTCATGACTTTCCCCGAGGTTAATAAACTGCTGATGATTGATTCTGGCGAAGAAGGTATGGCCGATGACGAAAGCTTGATCATCCTGCGAGCGAAGAGCCTAATCATGCTCAATTTGGGTGTTCACTTGAACCGAAGTTTTTTGCTCTCATTTGTGCAAAATCATGGTTTGGATGCTGTGGAGAAGGTCCTGGTCTCAATAATTGATCAACTGTCTGTAAATGAAAACAATCGTGCTTCGCTATCACCAGAAAAGAAATTGTCAGCGTTTGGAATGTATCTCGCGCAATGTGCTCTAAATGTGTGCAAACTTGCCATTCGAATGGCGCTGAAGCTTGGAGCTGATTGCTTCACTTCGTACGAAAATGGTGATGGCGAAGCCACAAACAACAACAACGCAGAACATCGATCTCCTATAATATCGCCAATACCGTTTGAGCTGTTTAGAGGACTGCTTCAGAACTCAAACTGTCGGTCGCAACTCATGAACGTCTTCGTGGAAAATGACAGCAAGCAGTACACCTTTTTCCTGCGCTTGATGGTTAAGCTACTCACATCATTTCCGGAAGAAACGCTATGCATCTCAGGGCATGCTGAGGAAACGACAACAGTTGCGCAATACGTGTCCGAAATCTTGCTGGACCTGTTTCAATTTGCAGCCAGCGAGGCCAATGGCATCGTTTTGGTGGAGAAACACGTATTGTTTATACATTTGCTGCCTGCAGTGGTTGAACGCATTTTCTCAACTCAAGAATTAGTGTCAGGGGGACCTGATAGAAACCATAAAGCTGTAGCGGTGAACTGCCTCCGAATTATTCATGCTGTCCTGTTGAATTTTGACTACGAGGATGACAATGGTGACTATGAGCTCTACGATTCATTCATTCGGACACAACTCCTACCCCATCTCAATTCCATACTGAGGAGTGACAACACGGTAGAGAATGTTTGGAGTCTCTCTAGTGAGCTTTTGTTCGGTCTGCTTTCCAATGATTCATCTCTTCTTGGAGAAGCAAAGGAACTCAAAATTGTACCCACCGTGATGGCTTTACTATCTGTACCAACAAACTTTCAACTGTTGCCTTCGCACGTGACACAACTCGTCAAAATGTTGATGGACTCTGCTGATGTGCAATCAGACTTCTTGTATGAGTCGGGCATTGCCAGAAGTATGACAAGTGCGCTAACTTTCGTGTCAGCAAGCAAGGACATCGACGGAAGCTTGGTGGATTTAATGGTAATCTTGACGCATTTGCTTCATGAAGAATACGCAATAATGCGCCAGCCTGGATTGACGTCGGTGTCACCTGGGTTCGAGGAGCTACTTCGTTGTGGGCCATTGATGATTCAGTTATGCACTGTTGGTGACATCAAGCGTAAGCTACACGGTCAACCCGAAGAGATATTGCCGGAGAACGATATCAACGAAGCTAATGTACGGGATCGATATGAGGATGAGGTCGCTGATCTTGCCTCTCGGTGCCTTGTTTTCCTATCTCAGGTACGTGCTGTGTTAAACCCGCGAGAGATGTCTGCTAACATATCAATTGATTGTGGAATTCAGATATTCGGTGAACATTTAAATGAGGTGATATTCACGCAAGGCAAAGGCAATCATTCTGTGCCAAAGAACTCCGCTTTGAGGTAAGCCACTGGGGATTAAAAAGAGTTGCCTGTAGTGTATGTGTTGCTCACGGTGTTCATACTGTACCTGCACAGTTCACTCCTGCTGTGCTTGGAATCAAGCGACACAAATGATGACGGCGTTGTTGCACTACGTGTGCTGGTTACCCTAAAAAATTGCCTGCGCTGCGAAGGCAATAACGCCCTTGTGAGTCATTGGATCACTGAAAACAAATCCGTTCTGAGTGCTGTGAAAACTTTGGCCTCTCGAAGGCAACCAGCTGGATTTGATGGCGCTCATGTCGGAGACGAATTTCAGCAAAATCGCCTATCGGTTGGAGAGCAGATATCAAAGACTGCAGCAGCGATCGTGCGTTTCTTCCGTTCTTCAGACCATCGGTGATTTTATTTATCGTTTCGCGACAAATGTCGCAACGCGCAAATTGAACGTGGTAGTGCGAGGTGCAGTACTCGCCTACAAGAGAGTTTCATTATGTACTGTATCATCGATCTGCAAACTCAGAATGGTTTTGTTTTGGCGAATCTGCGTGAAGGCGTCTTGGATCTGAAGACATCGTCCTGGAAAAAATGATAAAGTGACGACTTGGTCTATGCATAGTGATGCTTCGCATCTTCCCACTGATGGTTGGGGTAGATTTGCAGGTCCAAGTGTTCTGCAACCTCGTTGAGACTCGAAGAATCACCCTCAAACAGACCCTTGAATACCACATTCACAATGTGTTCGAAGCGCTCCATGAGCAGCTTGAGCTCGTGAGGTGTATCGGGCACGGAACGTTCCACAAGGACTGCCAGAACCAAGCACACCTGGCATGCCACCACGAAACTGAAGGCCTTCACAGTTCCAGTCTGATCTTCGAACAAGTTGGATGTCCACAAGATAAGCGCAGAGTTGGTACCAAGCGCGATGTACGTCATGAATCGGAGAATGTAAAACCACACGCCAATGTCCTTCGCCGGGTGAGGGAATGGTCGGCGATGCACGAAGCAGAGTTTTACAGCGTCGACGTGAACTTCCAGCATGTTGTTCGCCAACGCAAGTAGTGGAGTCAGCGGGAATGCCACCACGAACAAGTTAATAAACCCATACTGGATAACCATCTCGTTGTAGTCCTCGAATGCTTCGTTGCTCTCGTAAGGCACAAGCTTGGCCTGCTCTTCGATGTAGTTGTGACCACTTTTCTCCTCTGTATTTGCCGCTTTGCGCTCTGAAAAAAGTTGATAGCGATACTTTAGGTACGGGACGGCAACTTCAGTAGTGTTTCCAACCACGATACGAATCAAGAACAAAATCAGCAACTGGTCTCGCAACTCTCGCATGCAGTCGTCTTCGTACAGACAAGAACCTTCAGCCGCACGCTTTACGAAAGCAATGTAGAAGAACGACGCAAAGGAGTTGCAAAACTGGAACAAGAAAACCTTGATCACTAAGTAGTTCTCGTACTCGGCGTCCGTGCGGTGGTTCTCGAGGTCATTCAGCTTTCGGGCCACTAGTCGGTACACCATATTGAGCACCAAAATCTGGACGGCGTTTACCACCGTCACACCAAACGTGAGCGTGGTTTGGTACTTTGCACTAATGTGGTTGTTTTCCAGGTTGTCGCTGTTGTTGATCCAGTGCTTGAGCACGAACAGTCCAAATAGCGCCACAACAACGACTCCGACCATGACGGTCACAACCAAGACCGATGTAATAAATGCCCGGCGACGCTTTGCCTTACTTTCGTACGTCATTTCTTCCACGTCAGTAGTTGGGTGGTAGCTCTTGGTTCCACGGAACTGAGGCCGGTAGCGGAACGACTCATGCAAGCCACTGAGGCCCCAAAGCGAATCCAACAACCCATTTTTCCGTTTCCACAACTCGGAAAACATTGACGACCAAAGCACCACAAAGATGGCGAACGCGATAAGGATGTAGCCTTGCTGGTTGGTACCCGTCACAGCCTGGCGTGCTTCAATGTAAACGAACGTGATAACACCCGCGATACTCGGGAAAACCAGCATCTTCGTGTAGAATTCAAGCCAGGCGAAGTACAGCGCGATCTTCTCTCCAAAGTAGAAACGGATCTTGTGCAAAGGTTGGTACAGCATCGTCCAGTGCAAGGCCCACGTATTCCGCAGTTCCTGAAGCGCAACAGTGTCGTGAAGCGCAAACATTTGGCCCTCCAGGTACCCAGCGACTTCGAGGGCATCAGCGTTAATGTGACGTTCTACGATGCCTTCTGCAAGTCGAATCCGGTCCTTTTGCGAGAACAATGTCTCCTCCTTCTTCTTCCCCCACTTGATAGGGTAACGACGGTAGTACGGCTGGTACTTTTCCTCGTGACGATACTCTGCAAATGGAGCAAAGTACGTCAACGGGTCGTACGGCAGAGCGAAAATTGATGTCACGAAGCGGTCCCAGCGGCTTCCCTGAACGCGGCGGTAGCTCTCATCCTCGACAAAGAGACCGTCGGCTTCCTCTGTGTGTCCCCAGAGATCAAGCGCCTTGCGCAGCTCCGGGTGGAAAACATCTCCACGGGAGACCAGCAACGGGTCCATCTCGGGGTCGTCGGCTCCTTCATCCGCGCAGCCGCGCGTGTGCCTCAAGTGGTCGATCGACTTCTGCCAGTCTTGGTCTCCCATCTCCGTCCGCAGCGTCTTCAGTTTCTTGTCGTGCAGCGTCTTGTCGAACGGCTTGTTGCTAACTTGCAGTCGGTAGTTGGTGCGGTCCGCCTCCACCCTCAGGTCGTCGTTGTCCGCCTTGATGGTCATGATAATCTCGTCGGCGTCGCAGCTCAGAAACATGCGCGTGCTGAGACCACACGCGAGCTGCACGCGGCGAGCGACGGCCGTGGCCACCAGCTCGCAGAACGTCGTCTCCGTCGTGGCCTCTACAGAGCCAACGAACTGCTGGTACTCATTCTTGAGCAGCTGCTGCTGGGTCTCGAGCCGGCGCTGCTCGCCGCCCTCGCTGTGGTCGTTGCTAGTGTCCATGACCACGTCGCAGCCGCGCTCGTCCAGGAAGCAGCGCGGAGTGCGCAACACGCGCTGGAACGGGTCCACCACGATCTTGTTGGCGCGCTGGCTGCGCTCCGGGTCTTTGCCCAGCATTATCTGCACGAAGCGGTGCAGGGTGAAGTCGTCGGGTTTCTTCAGTTCGCCCCCTTGGCGGCGGGGGAAGACCAGCACCAGGTCATGGTCGTACAACGTCTTTTCGCTCGTGGAGCGGAAGACCGAGGAGGACTGCGCGCTCTGCATGGAGCTGAACTCCATCTCGAGGGCGGCGTGCGAGGCCGCGGGCGACGCGAAGGCGTCGTAAGAAGCCATCGTCCAGAGTGAATGTCACTTGAGCGCTGGACCGCAAATCTGCTAATGAGTCACAGGGCGGTGCCGGTCTCTTTTCGATGTGACGATTGGTGAAAAAGGCTCAACTCAACGTGCTTGCGAGTCTTGACTGCGCTGATCCATGTCGATGATAAACGTCTACAATCCAGTCGCGATGCTTCGACTTGAGTGAGGAAACAATTGGCATCTCTTCTTGGTATGATCTGATGCTGGCAGATTTGGCTTGGTTGCATGGTCGAAGAGTACGGAGAGGATCTGACTCCGCCCACGACGCGACACAGGGTTCACATCCGAAGTCGATGTGGTCATAAACCGCAGGTTGTGTCATTTGTTTCAACAGCACAGACCCCGTGTCTCTCCGTACATGTAATCTACCGCCGTGGGCACAACCAAGCGAGGTGGGCCAACAAGTCCTTTTGCCGCGATTAAATTCGACCGTTACCACCGACCTATCCCAGCGCATCTTATTCCGCTTTGAACGTCAAATGGAATATACAGTGCAGGTCTATTCCATATCATAGAAATTTCAATTTGACTTGTTTTCACTATACCGTGGTCCCGTTACAGGGAGGGGAAGAGCAAGTGCAAAACGAGAGAGACGCCACGTACGCGCATCATGATGGCGGCGTCATCGGCCTTCACGGGTGCGCCCAACGGTCGCTCCGAGGCATCCAACAGATTCCCGCCTGACTCTGAGCCCGCCGCAGCTGCAAACGACGAGTTCGGCTCCTTCGCGGCGGCCGAGGGGCTCTCGGATCCTTTTGGCGACGTGTACGGGGCGGAAACGGATTTTGGGGGCTTCGTGGGCGGCTCCAGCGAGACGCAGGAAGCTCCGGCATCTTCTGCAACTGTGGACAACTCCTCGTTGCCTCTGACTGCGCCGCCGATGCTGCTGCCGTCGATTAGCGGCGAGGTGGACCCGTTTGCGGACATTACAGGGGGCCTAGGGGCTGTTATAGTTGCTAGGGAGGCCACAGAGCAGGTCAAGGAGGATGCGAGCAGTTCTGGAGCGGATTTTACGGCTCCTCCGACGTCTACGAGTGCCATCTTGGACTTGGTGTGGGGACAGAAGAGTCAGGACATGAAGGTGTCGGCGTCGACTTCTGAGGACAGGATGGAGTCCAACCCTGGAGGGTTCGTGCTGCCACCACCGCCGTCAACGAAGACGGCATCGCTCCCAGTTGCTGGTGGTACGCCTGAGGCGTCTACGGGGGATTTGCTGTCCTTTTCTCCGGTTCAGACGTCTACGAAGGACCCGTTCTTTGGGATCAGTAGCGACACGACTGCCGCAGCTCCAAGGTTTGGAAATGACGATCTCTTTACGTTGACGGCCACGCCACCGATGTCTGCGATGTCTTCGTCGGCGCCCACGTCGTTGCGTAGATCGTTCGCTTCGCTGCATGAGGACGTGAAGCCGTCGATGATTTCTCCTGCTGCTCCTGACTCGGTGGAGACGAAGCCGTCGCCGCATGATGTGTTGGCTGAACGTACGACGCGGTCTTTCGGCTCGTTGAGCTCGTCATTTGTGAGTGTGGGGGCGATGGAGGACACTTCTGGCCGGAATGGGATTCAAGCGTCGTTTAATATCTTTACGAGTGCACCTGACGCCACAACATCAGACGTCACACCGTCCCCATCGTCAGCGACACCCTCTCTTCATAGCTCGTTTAAGATGACCGACGGATTCATGGGTTTTGCATCTACTGCTGACGATTCCGACGAGGTGGACCCGTTTGCAGAGGCAGGACTGGCTGCTCCTGAGGAGGTGCCTTTGGCTGAAGCTCTTGCTGCGTGGAATACCTCCGCTGAACCTGTCTTACAAACAGATGAAGAGGATAATGAAGATGGCGATGAAGAACAACCGAAAGAGGAGGAAGGCGCTGTATTCGAGAAGGATGATGTCGAGCCTTTGGTAGTTGATGAAGGCAGGAGTAATGTCCTGGGTACCTTTGCCCAAGCAGCAATCACTGAAGCTGAACCGCTTGATGTTTGGGATTGCAGCGACAGCTCTGCTACAAAAACACCAGATCAGAGTGACGAACATGTGGGTGACAGCGTATTAACAGAGCAGCAACAGCCAGCAGACGTGTTTGTCGTGGATGCTTCTGCTACTGCGGTTGAATTTGAGAGGCAGTCTTGTGTCGCATTCACGAAGTTAGCAGAGGAAATTGCTTGCGCAGAGCATGATGAAAACGTGGATCTCCCAACAGCCGACGAAAATGAGGACGAAGTTCACTCCCTTGGACTTCAAGATAACGCGTTCGGAGATGACGAGAGCGATAGCGTTCCGGATGATGTTTTGGTGGAGTCTGGCGGCGTTATCGTCTGGGCTGGAGAACAAAACTTAGTGGAGGGTCATGATGCAGCGAGAGAGGATGTTGAAGGCATTGGTGAAACACTGAGTTCGGTATCGAATGAAGATTCTTCACTGCCCCCTAGTGCATTCGTCACGTCATTTACTGCCGTTCCTTCTCCTGCAGAGCTGCCTGAGAAGCTTAGCGATGCTTTCGGGGTGGAAAACGACACTAAGAATAGTGGAGAGCAGGATGCTGATGTGGAGAGCGGTGACGATTTTGATGATTTTGGAAGGTTCGAAGCAGCTTCGGCTCCCACAACAAGCACGGTGGTTATTCCAGATGCTTCGTCTTGGGGATCACCAACACCGGTACAAAACATGCCTATTGAGAATGATGATAGCTTGTTCGGAGACTTTTCAGTTGCGGCCTCTTCTTTTACGGTTGAGAACTCAACACCTGCTGCAGTTGAAAACGATGAATTTGCAGATTTTACGCAGAGCGCTGAGCCTAGTGGTGATAACGAGTTTGGCGATTTCGGAGATTTTACACAGAGCGCTGCCGCGGGTAGCGTCTCGGGTTTCCAACAATCAAGCTCAGAAGCATTTGGAGACGATGACGATGGGTTTGGAAGCTTCACTCCATCCAATACTACAGCAGCAACAACTCCGTTATCCGCGATGCCAGTGCCGTCATTTTCGAAGACTGACTTGTCAACGTTCTTTAAGGATGCTCTCCCGGTAGAAGAGTTGCCTACAAACACGCTGTCCCAACCTGAGAGCCCAACAGATGTGAAAAACACTGTCGGCATTCCAGAGCCATCAACAGACTTTGTGCAAGACGTGTTCCGCACGATGTGGGATGAGTACTTTGAGATCATTGCTACAACGGGCTGTCATCCGTCGTCATCGCCAGGTTCTCTTTTGCCTGCACCAGATTCGAGTGAGGGGGAGCGAGTGCGTTTGGGTAGGAAGACCACTTGTGCGTCAAAGTATTTAAAGTATGTACTGTCCGAGAAGATCCAGGAAGCCTCCCGACAAAACGGCATTTTCCCTCATGGGTCGGAACGGCATCAGATGTACATTGGCGTTGCTGCCTCTGGTGACGCGGACCGCATGCGCGCAGCCCTCAAGGAGCTGCAAGACGCGCTATTCCACAGCTCAGTGAACGACGCTATGATGCGGATAGCCAAGCAGGCTGCGCTGTCTGCAAAGGCTAAAATCGCTGAGCAGGCTGCACAACAGCAGGCAAATTCGCGTGGTGGGTCGTTGTTCTCTACGACGCGGCAGTTACTGTCTCGGGGTGGGAGTGCAGGAGGAGCGCATGGCCCTGGCAGTAGTGGCAACGACTCTAAGGCAGACCACGCTGGTGCTGACACTCCTACTGGCGCCTCAGTTCAGAAACTAGCTCGATTCTCGTTTACCAACAGCCATGACGACGCATTAAATGGCCATCGCGGTGCGAGTGGCGATGAGAGAGGGTCCGAAGGAAGTGACCACACGGGCCACAGCAGTGGAAGTGACTCCGAGGCGGTTGGAGGTGCTAATGACAGTCGGACTCGAAGTCAAACTCTTTCAGGCAGTGGCAGTAGCAATGGCGGGCTGATGAAAAAGTTTCAGGACCGATTTTCGTTCGCCAGCTCACGGCATCGTCCACGGTTCGTGAGTCTTCGACGAAAGGGGCAATCAGGTGAAGAGGTGCGCAAGATGGAGCTGAATCTAGAAGCCATCAGCGGAGGTCTCGATGAAGTGAAGTGGAAGTGCGCTGTGTTCCTGTATGATGTGGAAGAGGTAGCGCATGTGGCACCTTCTCAGATTAGCATCCTGTCGTATCCTGGCAAGCAGCCGCTGTCTGGCAAGACCGACCGTAGTGCACTGACGAAGCTGGTGAAGCCTGACACGATTTGGACAGTAGATATTGGTGCCAACAACAGCGATATGCTGAATGAATGGTGAGGGGGATGCAAGCGAAAACTGGAAATCAAAATAAGCTAGCCCAAAGTGACAAGGCAAATGGTCGATAGGGACCCAATGTGACTGTTTGTTGAAATGTATCCTGTATCATGAAAATGTTAGCGGCTCGTAAGTTTTACTATTTTGGCGTGACAGGCGCAGCACTCGGAAGCACACACGTCGCAAAATGTGTAAATAGCTGCAAGCACCTCGCCTGCATGTCTGCCCTCCGACTATTTTCATTCTTTATTTGAGATCATGCTCACCTTCCCACCTAACTTCCTCCTTGTTTAGCTGAAGTGTGTGTTGCGGTTCATTCTTCAAACCACCCAAGTACAAGTTTTGAGCAAGGCAAGGTCGACATGAGTAAGGATGTTGGTGCCCCTGTATCTCAAGACTCAACTGGGGCTGTCGAATCGGCGGCGGACGAACACTCCATTCAAGTAGATTTCACGTCGAAGAACAAGCCTGCGTCGATTTTCCTCAAGTACGGCGGAGTGTCGGATGCGTACGAGAACACCATGTTCGAACACGACTTGGTGATGATTTTCCCTTTGCGTGAAGGAGGTGAGGTCAAGAGACCCGAGACATTTACCATGAAAGCTTTCGTGGAGCTACTATTAGGGAGGGGTTCCAAGACCAGCCGCCAACCGTTCCAGCGTGTACTTCGAACGCCGCGCTGCTTTCTCGATGATCTTGGAAATGACATGGTAGAGTCCATGGGTCCACGACATAGCAGTACTGCGGATGTAGGCACACAAGCGGTTGAGCAGAATATATTGGAGGACGAGTACGAGAAGTTCATCGGTTCCACGGAGCCCACCACAGAGCACCGCTTCTGTGAACTGGTTGCCACAGCAATTTCACGTCGGGTGCAGCTGGCATGTGGGCTTACAACGCGAATGTTCGTGAGCTGCGACGGTGATGAAATCATCATGGCGGTCAAGTCGGAGAACGACGACCTGAGGGTGGAGGCCGATCGCACAAATTACCGCCTGCAGCTGAGCAACAAACCCTTTGACGATATGCTGCACATGGACAAGATTCACGAGCTGAAGCGCGAGATTGGTCACGACGGATGGCAGAAGTCTTTAGATCACCTGCGAGCTAAACGCGGTGCGGCTGATGAGACTTCAGATGTGCCCGAGATGGATCCGTTGCTAGTCTCGCGCGGTACAGAGTTCCACCCGGAAATGCGTAAAGCTCTCCTTGGGTGGGGGCATCGAGAAGAAGCTGACGGTATGTTCTCCGACGACGACAACCACAGTCAAAACGGGTGGAATCGCTTCTGGACGTCGATATTCTCGCTACACCACGATCCGATGACGTATTTTGCACCATTCGCGGATTATCGCCACGAACCCGAGTTCCAGGCGTACTTCCGCCGTTATCCGATGAACTGGGGTGGGAAAAAGGAGCAGACGCTGTTCACTCAGAAAGATCGTATTCGGCTCGCGTCAGGTATTGTCGATCGGCACATTAATCTGGACGCGCTTGAAGACGCAGGATTCCTAAG
Organism: Phytophthora lateralis; assembly: GCA_000500205.2. Taxonomy (NCBI): domain Eukaryota; phylum Oomycota; class Peronosporomycetes; order Peronosporales; family Peronosporaceae; genus Phytophthora; species Phytophthora lateralis. Next base: position 6,145 of record AWVV02004303.1, on the reverse strand, counting down.
GAATCAAATGTTTGCACTCCACGATGAAGTTGCTCTGGCCGAATTACGCACGACGTGGGCTTTGAACGTCAAGATGCTGTACCAACCACTTCACAAGATCCGCTTCTACTTCGGAGAGAAGATCGCGCTCTACTTTGCGTGGCTCGAGTTCTACACGAAGATGCTGATCTTCCCGTCGATTGCGGGAATCATCACCATCATCTACGACGAAGAACGGGATGAACACGGAAACGACAACAATCGAGGATACTTTCTAGTCGCCTTTGCCATTTTCGTAGTCATTTGGTCATCGATGTTTTCAGAGTTGTGGAGGCGAAAGAATGGGCTATTGGGCTCGCTGTGGGGCTGCCAGAGCTTCAACGAGGTCTTCCGATACCGCCCGCAATTCCGAGGAACCAAAAGCTTCCACACTGTCACTGATGCAGAAGAGCTGACCTACGAAAGTCGTTCAAAACGCCACCGTTGGTTCGTGGTGTCAGTCACAGTCGTGACAATCATGGTTGGAATTGTTATCGTTGCACTTGTGGGACTGTTTGTGCTGAAGCACTACATTAACGACGGCAACAATCTGAAGAACATCGACATCAAGTACCGAACTCCGTTGACGCTGGCCGTGACGATCGCAAACGCCATTCAGATTCTCATTCTCAACATGGTCTATAGGTTGGTGGCCGGGAAGCTGAACGACCTCGAGAACCACCGCACAGATGCCGAGTACGAAAACTACTTGGCAATCAAAGTGTTCATGTTCCAGTTCTGCAACTCGTTCGCCTCCTTCTTCTACATCGCGTTCATTAAGCGTCAAGCCGAAGATTCGTGCTTGTACGGCGATGACTGCATGAAAGAGCTCCGTGATCAGCTACTGGTTTTGTTCTTGGTTCGCATCGTGGTGGGTAACACAATGGAAGTGGCGGTGCCGTACCTGAAGTACCGCTATCAGCTCTATGCCGAGCACAAGACACAGGAGGACAAGAAAGTCCAGCAAAACTTTATCGAGACCCAGGCCAAGTTGGTGCCGTACGAAAGCAACGAGGCGTTTGAAGACTACAACGAGCTGGCAATCCAATTCGGCTTTCACAACCTGTTCGTGGTAGCATTTCCACTGACGCCTCTGCTCGCTCTGGTGAACAACATTGTGGAAGTGCACGTGGATGCGTCGAAGCTCTGCTTTGGATGCCGCCGTCCGTCCCCTCACCCGGCCAAAAGCATTGGTGTATGGTTTTACATCTTCCGGTTCATTTCTTACATGACTGTGGGAACGAACGCGGCGCTCATCCTGTGGACATCAAACTTGTTTGAGAACTACAGCGGAACTGTGAAGGCATTTAGCTTGATCATTGTCTGGCAAGTGGGAATGGGGTTATCGCTTGCCATTGAGCGCACGGTCCCTGACACACCACTCGTCCTCGGTCAGCTTCTGGAACGCTACGACCACATCGTGAACGTGGTTTTCAAGAATCTGTCCGAGGGCGATGCCTCGCACCTCAATGAGGTTTCGGAGAACCTGGATTTGACCATCTACCCCAACGACCAGTGGGAGGGCAAGCGTGGTGAGGTGAAGACTGTGCTTCAGATGGGCGTGGATGATACCGAGGTGAGACCAGCTGGATATCCACAACACGAACTCGAGGTGATCAGTGAATCGCTGCCAGACACCAACTGAACAGCTATCAGACATTAAGAGCTCTGCTCTGCATACATTTTTCATGATTGCAACTTGCTCAACTTTCCCGGGATCCGCATGCTGTTGCTTGACGTTAATAATCTTATTAAGTATATCGAAGTAGATCACTCAGCATCTGTGAAGGTTTGCTAAGGAACGATAGCTCTGAGCATGTAGTATTGCTTCAAGCGAAAAGTCCGTTATTGACTGCGAAAACGGAACTTTGCACCAGTTTATCAACGCAAACCCGGAGTCCATCGTACGGAGTGTCGTGCTCGAAACTACTGCCGCCATAGCACCGCAAAATGAGCGAAGCGCGCGACAGTCTATACCAGCACATATTCCTTCTCGCCAATGGCCAGCAAACGAACCGGAATCTGGAAGTCCGTCGAGCTCTTCACGAACATGTTTCTCCAAGAGGTATGCGTTTCGTAAAGTGCGGTGTTGTACTTCGATCAGCTCAATCACCTCGCTTGAAAATCGCTTCTCTAAACGAGCTCTCTGTTGCTCCAGGACGCAAACAAAATCTTGATGCCGCATTTTGCACAATGTGTTCGGGAGAAAAGCAGGCACATTGCTTGTCGCTGCGTTGCTACTTTCACTTGTCGTATTGCTGCTTTCATCAGCAATATTTGTAGTATCGGTTATAATCTGGTGAAGTTTAGTGAGTACAGTGAGTACAAAGGTGCTTGCCACATCCACTAACGCCTGATAAGCATTAGAGTGTAGCGAATCCATGGCGTGGCTGGCAAATTCTCCTTGCGCCTTTAAGAACGTAGCCGTTGACACCGGGTTCAGTGTGAACGAGCCGATTACGATGTCTTCACATGACATCGTAAAAAACTCCGAAGCAAGGAATGGCCCAACTGCGCCCGTCATCATTGAAATGTGGTTCATCAGGTCGACAAGACGTTGACGATCATAGGCAAGCCCTTTACCATCTCGAATTTGCCGCAATATATCATTAACACGATCAACCACATTCGTAACTACGAGCGCAATCACCCACCAGTCTGGTCCGGGAACACCATAGTACTGATACTTCTCAATGAACTTGATCACATCCGTTTGGTTTGCCACAAGCCATTTGAGCACCTTCACCGCCGATATCCAAGACCCTTCAATAAACTTTGGGCACTCGCTCGCATCCGAAATGTGCGGTTTGTGGTTGCGCAAACAGCTGATCAGGGCTAGCAAGATCTTGGTAAAGTCAGCAGTAAGGACAGTCCCACAAACCTCTCGCATCAGCTGATTGAGTTTGATTGCAAGACAGGAGTCGCCAAAGATAGGGTATTCACAGCCTGCAGCCAATCGGCTTACAATTTCTTGTGTGCAGCCACGCACTTTGGGTCCCCCTTCATTGGAAGAGCAGACTCCAATCAACTGGTTCTTCCAATCAGGTGCAACGACGTTTAGATAGCGTACCACAAGATCTCCACTTTCTTCCTCCATCTCTATGTCCTGTATCACGATCCCAATCAAGTGCACGCTATGAATCTCCCCGTTCCTCTCAAATCGAACTCGCACGTCCAGATATGGCGACCCCGCACACCTGGCAACCTCCACCACCACCGCGAACGCCCACACATATCCCCCACCCAAAACGTCCTTTAACCTCTGCAAGTTGACCGCACAAGAAACCTCACAGAAATCCGTCACTCTCTTCTCCGTAATGACCCCATTGCTCTGTTCCAAATCGGCGATGCCTCCCACCAACCCTTGATACAGCTGCACCGCTTGCTTGAACGTCACACCTCCGGCCAAGAACTTGACAATTGTGGAGAACCCCAGCATCGAGTCCACGCTCGCGACGTACCGCGCGTCGTCCGCGTCCACTTCGTTGCCCGAGTCGATCTCCTGCAGCTCGAAGCTCGTCAGCTGCGTTTCGTCGTCCGAGGAGGCCACCGGAGCTCGCAGCACCCCGTCCACTACGCTCCTGTCCAGTAGAAAAGTCCCTGACTTGTGGACGGCAGCGGCCACCGCCGCGTTGTGCTCGGCCACGTGGTGCACTTGGAGCTGCTCGACGGTGGGCTCCCGGGGCCGCGTGGAGATGGCCACGTCGGCCGGGAAGAAGCGGCGCTTGGCCTCGTCGTCCAGCACCTTGTACTGCGTCCAGCGTCGCGCGTGCTGCTGCTCCAGGTGACGCCGCATGTTGTCGGGCCGCCAGGGCTGCGCGAAGCAGTGCACCTTGGTCTGGCGCTTGCGGCGCTTGGCGCCCTCCATTTCGTCGCGCTCGAAGGCGCGGCACATGAGGCACACGGCCTTGGTGGGCAGACCCGTCTGCGGGTCTCGCTCCGCCACCGCCAGCGCGTACTGCAGCGCCCAGTGCGGCCGGAACTTGCGCGGTTTGGCGGCGGCCATCGTTATTACCCGGAATTGGCCCAAATTGCCACAAAAAACGGTTGTGTTAGCGAGTCTTTTCATCCAATGGTGCGATAGTACCGGGGGAACTACTGCTGTTCCAAGGAATGATTATTTTGATGTTTTCAACATCTGATTTAAACTTACACGAGACTCCCACCTAAGTTCTGCCAACAAGCGTGACGCGCACACTCGCCAGAGATTGCCGTCGACGCGCCCCCGTCGGCGACTCCTCTTTGTGCCCGAGAGCTGCTCCGTCGCAGACACGGCGTAGAGCTGCGCTCGTCGAAATGCAAGCCTTCCTTCTTCCGATCACTTTGCCAACAACTTTTTCCGGAGCTCACTTTCCAATTGGCCTCGGTCTGCGCACTAGCAAAACAAGACAAACTCTTCTCCGAGACACACCAACACAACCGACATCATGGCGCAGCACGAGACCACGACGACCGCCCTCGGACTGGGCGAGCTGGGCATCCAGAACGGCTGCAAGGTGTTCCACAACCTCACGTACGAGCAGCTCGCGGACCATGAGAAGAAGTACAACGAGGGCTCGTTCGTGGCCAACGACACGTTCGCCGTGGACACGGGCAAGTTCACGGGCCGCTCGCCCAAGGACAAGTTCATCGTGAAGCAGGCGCCGTCGCAAGACAACGTCTGGTGGGGCTCGATCAACCAGCCCACGACGCCCGAGGTGTTCGACGCGCTGTACGCCAAGGCCTCCAAACACTTCAGCGCCGTGGACCGCATGTACGTGTTCGACGGCCACTGCGGTGTGAACGAGAAGTCCCGCCTGAACGTGCGCATCGTGACGGAGTTGGCGTGGCAGCACCACTTCGTGACCAACATGTTCATCCGGCCGGAGTTCGAGAGCGTGGCGGAGAACTTCAGCGCCGACTTCACGGTCATCAACGCGTGCAACATCGTGGACGAGGACTGGGAGGCGCACGGCCTGCACTCGGAGGTGTTCGTGATCTTCAACATCGAGAAGCACATGGCCATCATCGGCGGCACGTTCTACGGCGGCGAGATGAAGAAGGGCATCTTCAGCATGATGAACTACTACTTGCCGCTGAACGGCGTGATGGCCATGCACGCGTCGGCCAACATCGGCAAGGCGGGCGACACGGCCATCTTCTTCGGGCTGTCGGGCACGGGCAAGACGACGCTGTCGGCCGACCCCAAGCGCGAGCTCATCGGCGACGACGAGCACGGCTGGGATGACGAGGGCGTGTTCAACTTCGAGGGTGGGTGCTACGCCAAGACGATCGACTTGAGCAAGGAGAACGAGCCGGACATCTACAACGCCATCCGGCCGAACGCCATGCTGGAGAATGTCTGGATCGACGCCAACAACGAGCCCGACTACTTCAACTCGAGCAAGACGGAGAACGGGCGGGTGTCGTACCCGATCTACCACATCCCGCACCACCAGCCGAACTCGCGCGGCAACCACCCGAACGCCGTCATCTTCCTCACGTGCGACGCGTACGGCGTGCTGCCGCCCGTGTCGAAGCTGTCTGCGGGCCAGGCGCAGTATCACTTCCTGTCGGGCTACACGGCCAAGGTGGCGGGCACGGAACGCGGCATCACGGAACCTCAGGCCACGTTCTCGACGTGCTTCGGGGCGGCGTTCATGACGCTGCACCCGACCAAGTACGCCGACCTGCTGAAGAAGAAGCTGCAGGAGCACGACACGCACGTGTACCTGATCAACACGGGCTGGACGGGCGGCGTGTACGGCGTGGGCAAGCGCATGAAGCTGCCGTACACGCGCAAGTGCGTGGACGCGGTGCTGGACGGCAGCATCAACCAGGCGACGTTCGTCAAGGACCCGCTGTTCGGCTTCGAGATCCCGACGACGGTGGAGGGCGTGCCGTCGGAGATCCTGAACCCGAAGGACTCGTGGACCGACAAGGCCGCATTCGACGCGACGGCGCTCAAGCTGGCCAAGTCGTTCAAGGAGAACTTCAAGCAGTTCATCCTGCCGGGCAACGACCTGTCGGTGTACGGACCCAGTGTGTAAGTTTTTGCTGTAGTTGTGTCTCCTGTAACTCTTTGATCGAATAAATATAAAGAAAAAGCAATTGCAGTAGCAATAGTTGTTGGGGTCTACATGTACTT
>KV723182.1:0-51510 GCA_000500205.2 Phytophthora lateralis | reverse complement strand
CACGTTTTCAGAATCTAAACATGCGGTTACACCCTATATCTAAATGTCGATATAGGTTTTTTAACAACTAAATGGAAATAACTTTTGGTCCAATGACTTATGTCGAGTACAATACCAGTCGTACAATTGTGTTGTACATCACCTTCACAATTGCCTCCCTCACACGCACTTCAACATTGTTCTTCTCGAAGGTGTTGTTGTTGGGTACGCTCCGAGGCTTCGCTGCTCCAGCAAGCGCTCACTTTTCATTTCGCTCTATCAAGCGCACTCGTCCAATCTCCAAGCTCCAGCGCGCAAGCGCCGTCCTCCACGGGAGGCAAGGGGGAGGAGGAGGAGGAAGAAGACGGATATTGCTGAAGGAGTCCCGACAGCCTGTTGTTCGCTGCCGAGGACCTACCCGCCACATCAAAAAATGATATCACCTCCCAGCGCGGACGTAAGACTTAAGGAGAATGCTGCGTCGACTCGAGAGCTGCTCAACGGATGTCACGTCAAGCGACCTGCATGACGAGACTGAGCACCGTCCAAGTTTGCTACAAGACAAGGAGTAGCAGAAAAGTTATATAGCGTCGCCATATACCTATCTGGAGATGAGGAGGGTTGCATGACGATAACCGGCTCAGGCATAATGGGTCAACTCTGACTGGTTTAACTAAAACATCGTAATGATTTCGTGATACAACTCGGGGTTGCCATCCCCGAGGGAACAATGCGCTCGTTCAGACTGATGTGCTACTTGGCTGCGCAACCCTGTCGAGCACGGTGGTCAACTACGGTAGGCATTTGTCTAGGGCTTTGGAGACCATCACTCGCGCTGCCCAGCAAAATAATACAACATAAATGGTTGGATTTTTCCTCATTGGGCGGCAAATCATGGATCCATTTTGAGGATAACAGAAAACCGTTTCACGAAAAAAGTGTACACACCTGCCGCGATCTTTGCTTTACGATCTTCGGTCTACCTGCGTTTCTACGGTTTCAACTAGCGGCGCTGCCAACGAACGCTTTTTCATTGCGCGTGGCTCGATGTTGACTCTTCGCTGGCGATGACGACTTCGGGGGCCGCTTCAATAGCTAGCTCACGAGGTGCACAGTGCTCTCGCCATCTGGTGTCACCCCCAAACACCTTCTCTCTCAACCCCAAGCGACTTACCGTCGCTGTGAATGTGAACGAGGCGGCGCCACCATCCGATGCTCTGAGCTGCGTGTCCTTGAACTCGCCAGCAAGTGGTGGCCAGCACGAGTCCGGCGACAAGCGTCTCAGCTACCAGCATGCAACTCGGCGGTGTGTATATATATCAGCAAGTACCTAGCGCTTCGATCCGCTTCCCCGATAATAGGCGGCTACTAGCATACCGGTAGCGCGACACGCCTCGAATCCGGCCAAAAATACACATCGTCCCGGCGGGAATAGAAAAGTGAGCTGTTGGATCCGGTTTTGGTCCCCCCTTCAAAAAAAAAATCCGCTCTGAGAACCTGTTGACAAATGATAATCACGAAGCCATCGGTGCTTAGCGAGTATTTGCACTTGATATTTGTAAGTTGTTCCACTGCAATATCGAATGCACCTGCGATACACGAAGCAGACACGGGGTCTGTCCATCGGCACGGGCTCCGAAAAGTTAGCGGCGAGGACGCGGCGAGTTAGCTCTGCACAATCAATCAAGAGCATGCAGTCCTGCGTGGATTTAGCGGACGTTGCGCTCGCTTTTGGCGCTGCTCGCCTCTCTGCCAGCCGCTTTTTGCCTCGCCTGAGTTCCGCAAACCGGCGTGACCATCTCGAAAAAAGCAGAAGAGCCACTGCAACACCTCCGCTCAGGTCGCCGAGGTCGAGCAAAAAAGCGAACGTCCGTCGCGTCCTGACCCAAGTGGCTTCCTCTTCCCGCGAGCCACTTGACACCTGTCCGCCTGCTGCCTCTGCATCTGCCAAGCCGGCCGCCCAACCCCGCGCATTTGCTGCCCGGGCTGCCAGCGCCCAGGCAACTCAACCGCAAACCTTCCAGCAGCAGCAAAGCCAGTGTCGCTTAACCCAGACTCGTTTCAGCCCTCAGCACCTCCGCAGCACTTGACATGGCAGCCGCGGGCTCAACAGCCGAGCCGCAGCACGAGCCGGCGCCCGTGGACGCCGCCTCCGAAGAAGCAGCACCGGCCATCGAGCAGCAGACGCCGCCCGAGACGGGTGAGCTGCTGGGCCGCGTGGCATCGGAGATCAGCCAGGCCTTCCAGTCATCCCTCGTCCAGGTGCGTGAAACGATGACGTCGCTGTCTGTACGGAGAGAGAGAGGAGCATGGCACGGAGCTAGCGGAACCTGCTGCAGCTCCGGCGCCACCCGTTTGCCCTGCTCCAGCTCCTCAGTGGAACCTTCGAAATGATGACCTCCAGGAAATGATTAGCCCAATTGACTAACTCTTTGTATGCGGCGGTCGTGTCCTGCATTGCAGGTCGTCTCGGACATTGGACGCGAGTACGGCGTCGAGCCCGGCGCCAAGTTTGCATTGGTAAGCTGCATTTCAACACTCGTCTGAACTTTCTAGTCGGATCGTCACTACCGCCAACGGTGGACCATCAATTAGTTAGCCATGTTGCACGTGTTAAGTCAACTGCTGGCCGGCACCACGGCCAGCGCTTTCCGCTCTCTCATGACTGACTGATGCGATCTGCTGTCTATGAACACTGGCTATGTCTATGAAGATGGAGAAAGGCGCCGCCGCGGTTGCACTAGGAGACGAGCAGCTGCACGGGAAGGAGGGCTCTGGCGAGCTCAGCGACGACGTGCGTCGCATTCTGAGCGAGCTCCAAGCATCGCGATTCCAAGTGCGCGAGCTGCAGCAAGTGGTGGACGAGCTGCGTGACGAGCAGCGGCTTTCAAGACAGCGGGTGGCGCTGTTTGGCACTCTGTCGACCAAATTGAAGCGCGAACTTGTAGATGAACGACTAGCGCTTATCGACGCGAAGAACGAGATCAAGGAGCTGCGTCACAGGCGCAACGGCGACGATACTGGATCGGGTGGGGGTGGTCGCTCTCCACAGTCTCCATCACTGCAAGAGCAAAGTGACAACCCGTGGAGCTCGCCGAACAAGCCCATTGCCGGTTCGGGTGGTGCAAGCGGCTCAGGGGCTTCTGGTGGAGCCTCGGGGGGCTCGAATCTGATGGCTTTCAACTTTTATCCCTCTTCATCTAGACGTGAGGGTGGCCAAGAAGACGACGAGCCTCCGTCGCCGTCCTCGAGCACGCAGACGCTCCGCAGCACACTCATGGGGCAGTTCCTGCCGTCGTCCTTGCTGGATTCGCCCCAGGTCACACCCAAACATGCCAGATCTTTCACTAGTGACAACCTCGCTGAAGACAAAATGCCTCCTCCTCCTGAGCTCAAGGACGAAATGGAGACACTGTCGCTCACGGAAGTACCGGCGACTAGTTCAATAGTGGAACAGCACACATCTGAAGCAGGAGACGGGCATGACGAACCAAGCGAGAGTGGGAGGTTGGCGACGGGTGGACCAGTGTCGATACTGTCAAGATCGGTTGTGTCGCCTCTGAAGCTGTCCATGTTGTCGGAGCTGTTTGATGCCATCCCGGTCGAGGAGCTGGAAGCGATCCTTTTGCAATTTGATGGCCAGGAATCGGCAGTCATCGAACACATTTTGCACACACACCCGAGTTTCAATCCCGCGCTTGAAGCTGGAGAACAAGGCGAGAGCGGCACCGGTCTAGCCTCCATGGCTTCGCCCTCTCCATCGCGGTCATCCTCTTCAACCGGGCACGGCAAGACTAGCTTGCACCGCAGCAGCAGCCAGAGTGGACCTCCTCCGGGATCATCAAGTAACTGGAAGACGGAGATCTGCATGTACTACATGCAAGGCAAGTGCAACAAGACGAGACGCACTTGCTCTTTTGCCCATGGTGAAAGTGACCTTGTGCGTACCAGTGGCGTAAGTACTGGAGGTGGTAGCAGCAAGCACGGACCCAGCTACAAGACTCGACTTTGTCAGGCGTACGAAAATGGCACGTGCCCGAAATCTCGTCGCGACTGCCCGATGGCACACGGCGTGAACGACTTGCGAGATGGAAGCTCTGGAAGCGGTGGCAGTGGAGGTAATCAACCGATCCTCCCGGCTGCAACGCCCAGGTTGCAGAGCTACAAGACGGAGCTGTGCTATTACTTCTTGAAGGGCAACTGCAACTACTCCAAGGACGAGTGCCGCTTCGCACACGGTCAGAGTGACTTGCGCACGGTGGAAAGCAATACCGCGCACATTGCTGCAGCCTCAGGTTTTGGTGGTGATTTTGGCCCGACGTCACCCGTGCCACCTCCTCCGACAGTCTCGATGGAGAAGCAACTTCAGCTCCAGCATCAGTACCAGCAGCAGTACCAGCAACATCATCAAGCTCCTTCCATGCCGCCACACCCGTTCCAGCCTCAGCCTCCTCCAGCTCAGCAGCAGCAGCAGAGTTTCGTGCCTCAACACCAACTTCAATTGCAGCACTCTTCACGAGGAGCTAGTGGAGCTGGACATCAATTCGCTTTCCAGCACCAAGGGTCCGGGGGATATGACATGGGCCAACAACAGAACCCGTACATCCCTGGTCAGTTCCACTACATGAAGAACATGGAGGGCAAGCGTTCAACTCCCGCTGGACGTCCGCCACGTCGAGACTCTGGATCATCCTGGAGCAGTTTCGACGCAACGGGGCTTCCACCGTCGGAGTATTAACCAAGTCGAGGCATGGAACTTCGGCCACCTCCTTCCGTCACGGAATCCGTGTGTCTTCCAGAACGCACGGCACGTTGCCGTTTTTGCATTTGGATTTGCATTTCTGGAGTTTTGGATTGTGAGATACCCCCAGAAGTATGTGGCTTAGCTGCATGGTATGATATTTGATTCGGATTGCCACGACTTGGCCGCGCGCACGCCCGCGCCTACCGTCAGTCGCTCGGAGCGTGAAACTCAAGCTCAGGAGCGGACGATGAAGATGAAGTGAAGTTCAAGACTGAAGTCGGAAGACCCAACATGGACGCCGCGCAAGTACAAGCTCAAGAAAATCAAACTAGCAAGCAGCATCGACTCATACGCGAGAAGTAGTAAGTACATTTTGTAGAAAAGCAAGCGCTAGGGGCGAGCCCGCCCGATATATACGATAGAATGATGCCCGCTGCATTATCTGGTGCCTTCCGTTTATTTTCCTCACACGACGGCATCACTCGACCCTCGCTTAATGAAGATCATCCGCACCTGCACCTGCAGTCCCGTTGCGGAGAATATCTTCACCGACCGACGCATGCTGCTGGAACACGGCCCCCAAGCACGCGAGCAGGTCCTGCACATTGACTTGCACGGGCACAACAGCTCCGTTCACGACCATCCGCACCGTGCGGTAGTATCCATCCTCAATATGTTGACCCTGTAGCGTGCGGTGCGTCTGGTGTTGCTCGTCGCTTTCATCGGAGCCCTCCGACCTCTTCCTCTTCCCCACGGAAGCCACTCCGGCCTCCGTGAGGTCACTGGCGTCCAGCCGCTGGCTCTGGCCGAAGTCCCCATGCAGCGTCACTTGCCCTGGTGTTGCAATGGCCATCTCCTCCTCTTTATACCGGCGGCGTCTCGGTGGGACAGCCACCTTCTGCACGTATGCGTAGACCTCGCACTGGAACTGCTCGTGCGTCTTGCGTTTGAGGTAGTTCTTGAAGCTCCTGGCCACGCGGCTCTCGAAGTTATTGTGCGTGAGCTCCACCAGCTCCGCCTGCTTGGAGTGGGCTCCCGGCCGCATGTAGAGCGCCGGGTCCTCGCGCACGTGGCGCTCGCCCCGGTGGTTCTCCAGGGCCTTGGTCACGCACGACTCCACCTTTGCACGGAACACATCCAGGCCCTCGGACAGCAGGAACGAGAACGTCACAAGCGCCAGGTGCTTGCGCGACGTGCGCGAAACCTCCCCGATCTTGATCGTCAGCAGCGCTGTGGCCTCGTCGGGCACGGCCCGGCGGTCCACCACATCGGAGTTCATGGCGAATTTGACCCCTTTTAGCTGATTGGATATTCACCCTTATTTAACTCGGATTAAATGGATATTTATATCTCGGATTCTGTACAAGCGTTTCCTGCACTGTGATGCATTCCAAGGTGCGCGATCTGTACAAGCGCTTCCTGCTCGTAGGGCGCGACTACCCGCTGGGGCTGAGCCACGTGCGCGAGAAGGCTAAGGCCGCCTTCTTCCAGAACCGCGACCTCTCGGACCCCGTGGCCTTCAAGAAGGCCATCAAGCGCGGCCGCTGGATGGTGCGCGAGATGGTGGGCGTCATCCAGCTCAAGAAGTACCGGACGCTCAATAGCCGCTACACGCCCGAGGACCTCCGCGAGAAGCTGCGCGACATTGAGAACCGCAGGATTTTAGGAGAAACCGCGAGTTCGGACAGCAGCAAAGGCAGCAGCTCTCCAGATACCTAAAGGGGCCATTTATCTTGAGAAATTAGGGGCACAAGGCTATCGTTATTGAATTTTCATTAAGCGCCACGTCGTCGTGGTGCGTTCCTTGCTTTCCGGGTGCCGACTCGGCACTGCCGACGTCGTGAGCTCTCTAAGGAAAATATGTTTGGATAGTCACGTTGAATTGAGGCGGGGGAGGCGACACGACGGCAGCCCAAGAGTGAAGCCTGACGTTGAAGACTGCTGTCGGGGAAGACGTCTCCGTGCTGTCCCTAAACCTCAGCTTCTTCCGCTTTGGCGGCTTTGCTTCCGTCTCGACACCAAGATGCGCGTTGACGCACTGCACAGCAAGTGCGAGGATCATCCAGACGCTGCCTTGGAACGACGCCGAAAGGAACTCTCAAATGTTTTGCATGGAAACGGCTCTATAATGCTAAGTCGGCTTTGTCTCAACAGCAAGTCGTCGTTGCATTGCAATTTGCGAGCAATGGCCCCGGCTGGGGCTGTAGCAGCTACCTGCTGTCGATCTGTTGGTCGTCTCGCGTGAAGAACCCACGAAGACAGGGCGCAACTTCCCACGTTCCCATTTGTGCGCTTGCGTTTGGGCGGCGAGTCTCACTTTGCCATTTGCCCACGCAACGAACACGACGACTTTGGTTAGCAAGAATTGATCCAAGCTGCTATGGTGTTCATCTCGCTGGAGGATGTCGTTGGCGCGAGCCATTCCGCCGCTTCAGGTGCTGCCAACTGCAGCGTAAAGCCGTCGGTCCAGTCTGAGCCGACCACCCTCGTCGTGGTGACCCCGGGCTCGCCAGCCAAGCAACAGAACACGCCTGCTGCGCGCGCCGGGCTCTTTCACCAGCGTACACTTTCCTCGACGGAGTACTTCGTGTTGTACGTCTCGGACAGCGTCATGCGTCAGAAGTGGGTGCTCAGCAAAAGCTCGATCGACCAAGCGCAGCTTCGCAAGAGCATTCGCCGAGTTGGAAGCGGATGCAAGGATTCCGCTTGCTGCGGCCATTTGCACCGAGTTATCAAGACGTCTGCGAACGTCGGTACGCGCAGAATGTGGGGCTCAACGAACGCCCGTACCCAATACAACCAGTGCAACGCATTCCAGGAGTACGTGAACGGATTGGTGCAGTCCATCCTCACGCGCGACACCCAGTGTGAGAGTATGCAGCGTACACGACACGTGCTGGAGGACTTCCTGGACATTGCACACCAACGCGCCAATGCGATCGATCGGGTCCTGTACCACGAAAACCCAGCAGCATCACCGACAGTACCACTGAAGCCCTGCACACCCGGTCAAGGCTGTGGCGGCGCGAGTGACGACAGCTCCGAGTGTCCGATCTGCTGCGGCGATTTGGCCGACGACCAAACGTTGAGACTTCCCTGCGGCCACAACTTCCACGCTGGGTGCGTGCGCGTGTGGTTAAATCTCCAGCGCACGTGCCCAGTGTGCCGTCTGCAGCTCGACAAGGGTGTCACCTCGTGCGAACGTTGATATCAATAACAAGTCATGTAGTATATCTGAAATGCAATAGAGAGCAACAAGTAAAGACAACCACACAATCGTGAACGTGGAGAGTTCGCTTGGCTGACACCATGGTCGATGATTTCTATAGGGTCGTTCTTCTTAGGTTACGTTGTAGCAAGACTGCTAATACCCAGTCTCGCTGCTTCTATTTCGCTAACTATGCTGCTCCCCTCACTTGTGGTGTCTTGTCGTCGTCCTCGTAATACGACGTTCCGTACGCCAGGAAAAACTCCTCGCGCACTGCCACCTCCTTCCACGTGACGATGTACAGCTGATTCAGGATGATTGGGCTGGTCGTGTCCTGAGGGTTCTCGATCACACATCCGGGCACAAGAATGCAGTTGTTGTTGAACCCTGAGGCGTCCCAGTAGATATCCGCAGGGTACTCGTATACCCGGTCGTTAGGGAACCCACCGACCGAGCCATCTGCATCGACTAGGCCGTCAAAAGGCATCAAGCGGTGGCCGTACTGCGTTTGGAATTTGTCCACGTCGCGCACAGTACCGTTCACCACGACGAAGGTCTCACCCAGCTCACCACACCTTGCTACCTTGTTCAGCCCGTCGTGGTGCATTTCCTTCGTAATCCGGCGAACGCCGAAGATACAGACAACAGAAAACGCGGGCCACGGATGGGAGGAGAGGTTAAATAGGCCTCTTCCAGCATCGGGGATGCCGGAAACCGCGACACCAACTGTGCCATTATCATTTGTCTCCTGATAAGTGATCGTTTTCAGGTCAACTTTTTTGAACACCAGCTTGGGAGGCTTCGGGATACGTTTCTTCACAGCGTCCAGCTCGGCATCTGTGAGCTCGGAGTGAGGAGAGCTAGAGGCTTCGCTTTCAGTGACAGGAGATGAAGACGCGCTAATGCTCTCCAGTTTTCGCTTTTTCCTGCAGTCAACAACAGGTATCGACGTTAGTGCTATCGATCAGAATGAGACTTGGTCCAAAGCAAAGATACGAACGTACTTTGCTTCCCTGTCGAACATCGTGGACTTCTTCAGTTGTCGAGATATCATGCTCTTCATTGCTGACGAGTAGGCCTTCATAGGATTCCTGGTAGCAAGGACCTTTTGACAGAGCTTCACCATGTGCACTGACGGATTCGCCACCATGTGGTGGCGACATCGATTGCAAAGTTCTTTGGCGATGTAGCAAAGATCAGTTTTCGACTTGACCTTGGCCACAGCTTCCCGCGCCATTGTGTCAAGTTTGAACACCTTGGTAAGATCTGCAACCAGCGCACTGGATTTCACCTTTGACTCGTCTTCGACTAACTTCAGTATTGCATCCGTCACAGGACTATTCGCGAACTGAATTGTCTTCACCCGCCTGACCTTTCCAAAGACAAATGCTGAGGGGTTCTGACACTTCACAAACTCCATTTTCTTCCACATGTCGTCTAGCAAATACCGATCAATGTCAGACACCGCACGCGCGGCTGTTGGATCGAGGTCCCATGTGCACAAGAAAGCATCACGCAGAAGAACCGAGGGGTCCTTCACACGTTTCCTCTTTCCGGAGTTAGAATTTGACGAGGATGCTGATGCGTGTAGCAGCCATGGCATCATGGACTTCGTGTAATGGTGAAGGAACATTTCACCACCGCGTCTACCTCCTTTCTCAGACGGATCCCAGTTGTTGAAACCAAAGTACTTGGTGTTCAGCTTGAGCACTGCGTCCAGTTCCTCCATTTCTTGAGGTGAAGCGCGTACGAGGTAAATTTCCCACGGTCCAGGTTGAATGCTGTGCGTCTTCATAAATACCACTACTTCGGGGGGCGCCGAGCGTTTGATTGGTGACGATGAAGTGTCTGATACTAAGGACACCTCTCGCTCCAGAATCTCGAATGTCTCGTCAATCTTCAGCATGGGGTCATATTTTGCAGCATCGCCTTCATCTTCTACAGGCGCAGAGTACTGCAGTCCCCACTTTGTCCAGAATTCAAACACCGCTCGTACGTTCGCCTACAGAAAAAAAGCGCCAGACAAGAAATATTAGCACCACATTTACCGAAAATATTGTCATATCCAATACGATTGACATGCATGCGTACGTTGTGCTTCGCGTCGCCCTTCAGTTTTTGTGTTAACCGGAACAAAATCTTCTCAAATGACACCACCAGAGCCGACTCGCGCATCTTAACGTTTCGCTCCTTCTGCGGGTAACTCGCACGCACTGACTTTACTACGTCGTGGACAACATACACAATGCTCGCTCGCGCCTTCGAAGACTGCATTGCGTCCATCGTCTGAGCAAGTTTATGACAAATCGCGGCGTGCAAATGCTGATGACGAATGATGAACTTCGAACAAGCCTATCAAACAGAAATCAGTAACAAAATATGACCATAAACCGTTAGTCATCGCAATCTTCTTGCATCATCAACGTCAGCACAACACGCACTTGAATAGCGGAGGGCTTGGTATCCAACTGGTCAATCAGCAAGTCAAACTCAAGCATCGGGTCGCCAAACGTGTGCGAAATCGCCTTGGCCGTGGACTCGAGCTCCTCCATGACTTTTATGCGTTCGTGCAGCTTCTCCTCCATCTCCACATTCACCTCCGACACAATAAATCCAATCACTACGCCGTCTCGATCCGTGCACAGCGACTTAATCGACTCTGGACTCGCTCCTGTCCACACAAAGCAATCATCAGCATCTTCTGCGTTGCAATCTCCTCTACCAGCACGTACCGCTCTTCCGGAGTCTGTGCAGACACTTAAGGCCCTTCAGCGCTACCGGCACCAGCAGATACAGCGTGAAGTTGAACGTGGAGGCCACGAACTGCACGCACAGCGCGCACTCGTGCTTCTTCATGTAGACCTTCATCTCCTCGCAGTTCTTGGCGAAGAACTTGCAGAAGAAGCCCTTGTGCGGGATGGCGGACAGCTTGGCCTTGGTGCCCACCGCCAGGCGGCGCGGGAAGTCCCGCAGCAGCGAGCGCTTCTCGGCCGGCAGCCGCCCCACCAGGTCCATGGCACGGCCCTGGAACTTGACGTCCAGTCGCCAGTTGTCGCTCATTCTTGGGGGTGCGGGGGGAGTTGTGGGGTTCACGAGCCTCTGCAGCCTGCGATTGGCGCGTTGGAACGGGCCGGAGACAGCGAAACTCGGACGTGACGCACGTGCGACCACTTAAACAGCTCTAGCGACGGCGCTACGCTGAGTCCGAGCGCTGCGCTTGCAGCGTTGGATGCACCGACGCGAGATCTGGACTCTCAGTCGCTCGGAGGCGAGAGTGGAGACGCACGGACACAGCGGGAGACGCTGACGCGAGGCACTTCTCTTGCAGCCGACTCGATAGACGTGAGCGGTGCGGCTAATAAATGGGCGCGAGAACGGCGACGCCTGTCCGGAGTAGGAGCGTGCTGGTTGGTGGATAATTGGATTTTGGAAGCATGGGATTGGCTGCTCGCAGGACGGCTCCGCCTCCTTGGCAGGATGAATTTTCCAAGAAGCATACAACCCCCCAGAACGCACAGGATAATCGATAGGAAGCTCCCCCACTTAACGTTGAACTTACTTTTTCGCATATGCGGACGATAGGTCTACGTTCGCAACGCCGAACGAGTCATTCTCGAGATGCCGACACAGCAGCGGCCAGGATGCCGAAGCGTTTGCCCCATACCAAGTCTCTGCCTCATATTAGGATGATCTACCTGTTTGCTTGTCTGTCAACTCTGCAGAAATCGCAGGCGGAAGCTTTTCAGATGAACTATTTTCAAGTCGCCACCGAGATCTCTGGGGGACACGACTGCAGCGCTTTCAGTGCGTGGGTTTTCATGGCTTAATTACTGTTGTGAAGATAGTGTTAGCCTCGAGCCTACCCGTACCAGCCCATGCCACGACAACTGCCAAAGGTTCGGCTGGTCGACGATGAAAGGGGTCGGCTACATCGTAGTAAGCTTTCCTGATGCACGCGCAGTGTAGTGCATCAGCAACGCTGCTGACGAATGCATGCCATCAAAGCTTACATTCGGTGCTACAGGAACGGTATCTCAAAACCTACATGTATTTAACTATATTTGAAATGTGATAACTATCAACACACCAACGTTGGCAGGCAACCATTGCAACAGGTATTTAAGCTTTGGTTAATTGGTTAAACTTAGCTTGGGACGTCGTACCTACCGTTGTCTCAAAGATCCAAAGCCAGTTCGCGCCCATCTCACCCCAAGTACGTGGCGCTTTGTGTAGCCATTTCCGATTGACTGGCGCAGCTTGAAGCTATTGCTGGGCCTGCGAGATGCCGCGGATGATGCCTTCGGCCGTGCCGAGCAAGTTCACGGGGGACTTACCGTCCGTGATTAGGTAGCCACTGAGCCCTAGCGCCTCTAGCATCTTCACCTGGCCGTCTGGGCCAGCGCGCGCCAGCGCCACCAGCGTCTCCTGGCCCACGCTACTCACCATCTGCTGGAACTTCTCGGCCTCGATGGACATGAGCTCGCGCTTCTTGTGCACCTCCACCTCAGCAAGACGCTCGGCGTGCGCCACGCTTAACGTCTGGTCCTCCTTGATGCGGGCCACTTGCGATTCGTGCTCGATGCGCTCGGCCTGGGCGCGCAACTCCGCCTGTCGGACGGCTGCGTTGCCCTCGATCTCCGCTGCTTGAGCTTGTGCACGCGCACGACTCACAGCGGCAGCTTCCTCCTCGACGGCTTTGCACTCAGCTGTGAGCTGCACAAGGTTCTTGCGCGCCTGTTCTGCGCTGGACTGGTTCTCTAACTGCTGCGTGAGCAAGTCGCCCTTGGCCGCCTCCTCTTCCTTCATGGCAATGGCCTTGGCGCGTGCTTCCTGTGACTTGGTGGTGATCTCAATGGCCAGCTGCACAGACTTCTGGAGACTCTCGCGTGTGAGTTGATCCACGGGCTCAGCCGACTGAATGTCCACGTTTGTGATGCACAGGTTGTTGGCAGGGAAGACCAGTTCATCCCGTATCTTGTTCTCGTCGAGCCCGAATATCGAGGTCCGAATGATCTGTGCGCTGTGTTTGTGGAAGTGATCGAAGTTTTGCACAGCGACAGCTCCTCGGATGCGCGACGCCAGCGTTTTACAAGCGTCACCTGTGAAGTCCTTAACGTTGAACACTTTGGCAGCGTCAACAGGCTTGGTGGTGTCGACTCGGAAGCGCCAGTTGTACGCGATTGTGAGCGACAGTCGCGCGTGGTCTGATGTCTCGACGATAATCTGGTCGCGCATGAAGTCCGGGCCAAGCTGCAGGCACAGCGTCCGAATCACGTTGGGCTCCTTTGGCACACCACCGGAGAGGCGGAGTACCGTGAACTGCTCGTCCGGTTCCAGCATCACGAGTGTCGGGCCAAACAAGATGCGAGACGACGTGGTCTTGTAGTCATACACTTGGATGCCAGCGTTGTGCGGAACCTCGAACGTCACCACACGCGTGGGGTCACGTGTGCGTGGTGCGCCCTTCGAGATATCCCATGGTCGGCCCAGACTCGCAGTCAGTTTGTTCGATTGGGTCGGATCGGTGACGTACGCTGAGCCTCCTGCTTGTGATGAGAGCAGCTCTTCCACTGCCGGTGGCAAGTACTTGGCCCAGAGCTCTTCCGTGGGCTGGAGCATGTATGTCTCGCCCTTGACGGCTCGCACGTGGCCCGTCTTGCGTTCCCGCACATACACACCTTCGTTAGTGTCGAGTGGGATGGCGCGTCGGGTTTCGAGCACCTTCACCTGGATTGGCGGAATGTATTCACGAGGACCATGCACCATCCAGCGCTCTCCAGCTTCACGCCTGATGCCATTGGATCTCTTGACAGGAGCGGCTCCGCTGTCCTCGCCTTCGGGTTCACCTTGCTGCTCGGGCAGCTCCACGAAGGGTTCGACTGCCTGCAGCAGGACAGCTTCATCATCGGCTAGCACGCAGATGTCCTCGACACGCCCGTTTTCCAGTTGTTCACCGGGCTGCAAGAAGAAACTCGCCTCCCCCTTCCGCATCTCGCGCGTGCCACGACGCTGGACTCCATTCACGACGGGGTCCACCACGACGCAGTACTGGCGGTTCGTGAGGATCGTGACAGTGACGTATCCAATGAAATCTTCGTGTACATCTTGGACGTGTGTCTCGGTCGTCTCCGTCGTGATCAGCCACTCTTCGCCAGCGCGACGTGAGATACCGTACACGTCGTTGAACGTACGCAGTGCGCTCAAATGGAGAGCAGCGTCCTGGGTCAAAATGTGAGCTTCAAGCGTTTCGACGAGCACCTCGTCAACTTGCGGCAGGTACGCGCCTGGAGTGCGCACGAGCCACTCCTCGCCAGCATCTCGTTCAATACCCTGCGAGTCCGTACACTTCTTCTCTGCGCGAAATTTGATGGCCTCGTTCTTCTTGATCACGGACGCGTGCACGACAGCAACGATCTCCTCCTCGACGCGGGGGTAGTACACGGCCGGCCCCACGAAGAGCCACTCGTTGCCTGCAGCATACTGTCCGATTTGGCGCAAAGCACGGATGCGAAGCGCTGTATCTACGGGCACAACGCGAAGCTCGCGGATTTCTCCGACCTGCTTCTCGCCTGGGTACAACGGGAAGGGTTCTGGGTATTTGTCAAAGATGCGGAACTCGATCTCGCCGTGCTTGAGCTTGGCCTGGTCGAAGGCGTCATACTCGATCTTGCCGTCCTCGGAGCGTACCACCGGGTTGCGCACCTCGACGTAGTGCTGCGCTGGCAACACGATCATGTCTTGCGGAGGCGTCAGGATGAATTCGTGGTCCTGACGTGTGAAGGTCAGCGGTCCCGCAAGAACGCGTGATACGTTCGAGTTAGTGTCCTGGACATGGACGTATTTGTATGGCGGCAGGCGGATCACACGAGGGCCGCCGTCGTTGGTGTTGCTGGCCATGCTGAGCATTGAGAGGCTTGGTGGGTGACTGGAGCTTGCGCTTGAAAACGAAGAAGCGAATATGAGGTCTCTGATGGAATCTGCGGCGATTTCAACCTGGGTTGAAGTGACATGGGTACATCTGGGTATGATTGGCGCATTTCTCACCAGCTGTGCAGGAAGTTGACAGTCAGTTGGGATACATCTGCTGCTGCAGGAAGCTTTGCCACTTGCCATCGCTCGTGAGAAGTCTGTGGACTGTTTCCTTGTCAGGTGCGAACGCCTCAACCGCGGTTGTCTCTGCACTGGCGGGTAGCGTTCCAGTTCGAGTCTTCCAGTGGCCTGCCCCAACCTTAATCCACTCACTGCCGTTGCTGGCGTCTCCGGCTTCAGCCGATGACCTTCTTGTCCTGCTGCTGAGTCTTCACCTCTTTGTGGAGTTTATAGTCCGAAGTGTTGGCTCAGTGACGCTTGTTTGCGCTGCTGTGGCCTCTTTCTCGACTTCTCGATTTTTACGATGGTCGTCAATTTCTGCTATGACCTCGCGCTCTGTGACTGCAGCATGAGTAAGCAGAATGCAACTTAGTGACTGTTGAAAAAAAAAAAGTCAACTGACCTAGCTTTTTCTCTAGCTCTTTCAAAAGGATTGCGTGCTGCCGCCGTCAAGGGGTCTTTGGTAACGGAGGCATTGTAGCGCAACAAAAAAATTACCATGTTGACGCGCTCATGGATCACTGCCCATCGAAGTGCCGAGTACAAGATGAAGCGGGCCGTCGGACGGCATCACATGCGAAGAGGAGTACACCTCCAAGACGTGGTTCAGCTGCGGCAAGATGAAGGAGAACTTGGGCGGCAGCGAGGTGTACAAGTGCGCGTGCTGCGGCGCGGTCATGGACCGAGACCTCAACAGGGCCAAGAACATCTTTGTCAAGAACGTCGAGATGCTCTTTTGACGACGGTGTTGCCTTCATCGCGAATGCCTTCCCTTGCGGGCGCTACAAGACGAAGAGACGAGATCTCCTTAGGTGCTATAAATGGTCGAGTACCTGCTTGGTATTTGGAAAATAAACAGAGCGAGTTTAACACGAGCTAGCAGGGCATGGCACCGCGATTCTGCTGCAATCATGCTTCCTCGCCATCCTGGAGAAAACAACGCATCAAAGAGGTTAGTACATTCATGCTAACATGCGCAGCAGTTGAGCCTGTCAACCATAAACATACCTCGACGTCGTCGTCACGGATTCTAATCCGTTCGCGCTTGAGTGGTGGTTCGTTTCCGTTTTGAACGCGCTTGAGTGAGTCGCTTCGCTCCCGTTTAATACCAGACGCCTCGCGACCAGCATCCTTGTCACTCTTGTGCTCCTCTTTAGCATTTTCATCCTTGGGAGACGAGGTTGCTACTTGTTGGGGCGTTGTGACTGAAGCTTCAGGAGTTTCTTTCACATCAGTGGTGTCCATGCCCAGGATACCCTTCACTAACGTGCCCGTACCCTTGACCGCCAAATCCAGATTTTTGACGCTTCCCTTCATTGCTGCGCGCATTGTTCGCCAGCAGACCATCTCATCCTTGTCAGGCCAGTACTCTTCCTCAATGCCATTTTCAGGGTCCCACGCCTCCTTGAAGCGGTCCGTGTATGCTGTCAAAGAAACCTCCGTGGCTACCACACCAGCAAAACATGGATCACAATTAATAAATATATCTTGGTGAAAAGCGCATGAACGAACACAGGATCGTTCCAACACTCACCTCTTTCTTTGCCCTTAATCTTTTCCAAGATTTGCGATGGCTTCGAGCTTTCCAACAGAATTTGTTCCAGCAGGGGCGAGGTTAGCTGTCGACGAGCTCGCTTCACGACGTGCTTAGGAGCAGACGAATCCTCCTTCTCCGTTGCAGCTGGGTACTTTTCGTATTCCGGGCACTTCTCCTGCTTCCACTTGACCCAGTTACGCTCGCGCTCGAGAACGTACGAAACCATTTCATTGAAACCCTCGCCATCAGATGGCGTTTGCTTCAGCAGCGCGACTACACGCTCAGCCAGTTCGGCAAGCATTGCTTTCGGCGTCGTGCTGCCCATAGGTGGCTTTGCCCTCGCCAAATCGTTGAACAGAATGAGAAACTGTGTCAGCATGCATTCCCGGAGGATCGGGTCACGAAGCTGCAGTCTGAAAAGACGGCTGTTCGTCAGGTACTTCGGCTGGAAGAAGTGTTCCTGTGAACCTTGCTCACTAGCATCCTTGCTGGCATCGCTTTCCGGCTCGTGTATCGTGACATCCGTCGAGTGGATGGCACCTCCACTACTACCCAATAAATCCCGCGACCGTTCCAGGTCATCCGGTGAAAACGCATTTCCTTCAAAAGCTGCCAGGACCACATTCAGCTCAGTGAACTGAGTGCATCACACATCAACAGGAGGAAAATGTTAGTCAATGCATCAAAGTTCAGAAGGAAGCAAGTATCATCCATGCAACGTACAAACTTCTCCCAGTTCTCCGCCGACTGGGTTGCCATCTGATGCTCACGGAAGAAGCTCTGCAAATCCCAAAAGGTGTGATAGAGGTTGTAGTCGATGGGTCCCACGTCGGCGCTAGGATCGCTATCAATCTTCACAATTCAACACCACCATAAGTACATGAGCTGCTCTAAATCCACCCAAAGGGAAAAGGTATCGCAATTCCCACCTCCAGCCCAGGAACGACTTCCGAAGCCTTAGCAACGTCTGTCGCCTCAGCCAAGTCAAATGCATCTTGTTCTTCGAACACCGTCACATTGGTCACATTTGACTTGCCCGTCAGGTTCACAGCCGAGCGCTCAGACAGCGCGAACGTGAACGACAGGAACACCAAGATCTTGCCGCAGAACACGCTGTTGTGAGTCTTCGACAGGCGACGCAGCAGGGCGTTGCACATCCGCAGCAGACACAGCGACGCCTTGGTCGTACGGCCCTTCTCTGCGATGAACTCCGGCTGCTCAGTCAACAATTCACACGTCAGTTCCTCTTGAGCTCCAGCAGCTTCGAACCTAAGCAACCCACCGTCGTGAGCTTATTCTTTCGGGACTCCAGCAGGTCCCACACTTTCTCGCACGTGCTGATAGTCTGGCCCTCCATCAGGTCCTCCAGCACCTTGTAGGGCGTGCTGTTGATCAGGAATTTGCTGGTCACGCCAGAGATGCACAAGTCCAGCAGCGCCGGGACCCCCACGCTGCTTGGCGTGGCGTGGGATTCCGTCATGAGCTTCCATGAGAGCTTTTCCACTACCTTCTGCACCGCCAGATCCAGCACATTGTGCGTGAACTCCTGTGGCCGCGGGGTCTTGAGCTCGTCCTCCACGACGCCCAGCGTGCGCCTGTACAGCCGGTCCAGGCACGACAGCGCGTCGCTGCGCGCGAAAAAATCGCCGATAGATTTCTACAGGAAAGGAAGAGCGAGTTAGAGACTTGGGAAGACTGTAGGCAGGAGGGAGAGGGCGTCTGCACCTCCGCGGTCTTGGCCAGCTCCAGCGCCATGTTGGATGGATAATGGTCGGATCGGAATTTGGAGGTTAAATGTGACACACAATACGTACATGTATCATGTGTGGTGTACATGGGTAATGTGTGTCGTACATTAAAAGCGACCTTTCGGCCGCCAATCGGATGGTGGTTGGAGCGCTTCAACATGTATTATATAATATGAGTACTGTAGCTACCTACAACTGTAGCTACAATACGGTACCAAGTTTGAAAGTGAAGAATGAATGAGCATAACAGGCTAGTTTTGGGCTAGCTACCAGGGTAACCCCAAGCGACCAGAGCGTTCGGCTGCAGGCGGTGCTATAGACTGAGTATCCATGCAGCCACGGCAGTTCCACTTGCATTGCTGTGTTCGTATCGGATACGGTATCCCCCCTCGCACATCTTGTCGTGCTCAGATACGGACAACACATGGGGTGGACGGGCCTCATTGCGAACTTCCATCGCTTGTGCATCGATACGTCGTCAGTTGTTTCAAGCATGCGCGTCTTCCTGGTGCCTCTTGAGGTGAGGCTGTCGCTCCCATTGTCATGTCCGACAACTTGTCGGCGCCGTAGGCGACGTGTGCCAATCAGAAGCTGGTGAAACCGCGTTGGCAAGTCTCGCTGCAAATTGCAATGCTCTCCTGCCCGAGCGCGTGGCGCGGCCTGGACTCTGCAAGCTGCAAGCGGAGAAGTAGCACCGCAACCTGTGCTGCTCCAAACTCTTGCTCTCCGCCCAGAGAATGCCGTGTCCCATGATGGTGGAGCCGCACGCACGCCCAAATGATAGCAGAAAGTGCCAGATATGCCGATGCTGTCGGCTAGAACCTGCAATAATGAGCGCTGTAGGCTAGCAATATCCACCGCAACACAACACTTGGCTCGGGCTGCTTGGAGGAGGCTGACATCTGTCCTGCGACGCTGTCGGTGCTGACGAAAATCAAGCGGAATCTCCACGCTTTCGCTTATACTTTAATCAAATGATTCTCCGTCTGCGGCTATGCATGTATGGACTATTCACTGGAGCTCAGATTCGCATATAAAAACGAGCTAAACGAGAATGATTGTCGAGTGCCGACAAGCCAGTCGTCACGGATCCCACTTTAGCTCACAATTTCATCATTCCAGCATCCACTGCGTCGCGCCTAAGTCTCCGCTTCATCCATTCTCGCGCGATGGTCCAGCACCCGAGCCTCAACTCCGGCGCCAGCACGAGCTACGGCTCCGTGGGGACCAACGCGCCGCCCAAGAACTTCGCGCCGAGCCCTCGCCGCCGCCTCTCGCAGTGGTACATCAACATGGCGCTCATCAACTTCGTCGAGTTCTCGGCCGAGTCGTCTCGCGGCGTCGTGCTGGCCACGCTCTTCCTCTACAACAAATCGCTGGGGGGCGACCTGGCCTTCATGGGGCTGCTCACGTCGCTCTTCTCGGTGGGGAGACTCATCTCGTCCACGATCTTTGGCTGGATGTGCGACCGCTACTCGTTCCGGTCCGTCTACCTCGTGTCCTCGGGCATCTGCTTGCTGGGAAATCTTATCTACTTGATGGCAGACATCCACGTCACGGACAGCTTGACGGTCTTGGCAGCCAGTCGGTTCATCGTGGGCTTCGGCGCTGGCAACCGCAGCGTGTGTCGCGCGGACGTGGCGTCCATGACCACCATCAACCAGCGCCTACGGTACCTCACCATTCTGGCCACGGTTGTGTTCCTCGGATACGCGCTGACGCCCGGACTCGGAAGCCTCGTGGCGGATGTGGACGTATTCTTCTGCGGGATGCACTTGAACAAGTTCACGTCGCCGGGCGTGATCCTCGTGCTGTTCAACCTGCTCACGATCTTCGGCATGCTCACGTCCTACGATGCGTCTGTTGGCATCCACGACGGCCCGCTCGAGTCTCCGAACACGGCATCCACGACGAACACGCTGTCCGATATGACGTCTATGCCCGAGCGCATTGTGAACATTGGTGCTATGGTCTTCATCTTCCTTAACTTCAACGCGCGCGGGATCCTGTCAGTGTTCGAGACGGTGAACATCCCGCTCTTCCTGCAAGTGACGGGCAGCGACCCAAACAGTGTTGTTGCTGTCGTCGATGCCTCCAACTTTCAGTTCTACCTGGGTCTGCTGGGTCTCGTGTCGTACTTCTCTATTGAGTACTTCCGCAAGAGCATGACGGACGTCAACTGGGTGCAGCTCGGCTTTGCGTTCCTGCTTACGGGCAACGTTTTGCTCGTAGTGATGCCTGACTCTCTGACGTTTGGCCGCCTAGGTTTCGCCGAGCTTTTGGTCTGGAGCATTGGTTGCCCGATTACCACGGCGGTTGTGGTGGCTGCTTTCTCCAAGCTGCTCGGTGGACGACCGCAGGGTACGCTTATGGGTCTACTTGGCTCTGCTGGATCCGTTTCGCGCATCATTTTACCGCTGTTGCCGGCTGCTATCCCGACGTTGACCCCGGTCTTCATGATCAACATTACGCTGTGCGCGCTCAGTGTGGCGCTGCTGTGGTGGTACAGCCGTGTCGTGTACAGAACAAAGCTGGCGCTGCTCGCTGACGTCGAGAACGCGTTCCGGGTTGTATCTCCGCCGAACGATCTGCGGTCCCCGCTGGGGTCTGACAAAGTGGATTTTGAAGATAACTAAAGCCTACTAATGATGTAACATTTGAATGATAGCTCATCTTTGTAGTCCAGTCTTGTGCGTGAAAGAAAACAGTCTTGGCGACCGTACGGTGGATGGGTGCCTCAGCTCCGAAGCCACCAACGAGCCGGCAGTTTTCAACATCCCATTTTGACGCTGAAGTCCTTGTGAACGATCGCACTCGCTTCCAGAGATTCGCACTCCGTTTCACGTGCGATGCAGTCGTTGTCTTGCCAACGATGCCGTGAGGGCCATTCTACAAGTTCCTGCAGACGCATCGAGCAAGATGATCAACTACTCAACGGTACCGCTGCAAGATGACAGGCCCGGCGTGTCGTACGGATCGATTGACATTAGCAAGCCTGCGCTGGATACCTCGACTCGAACCCGTGCAGCGCGTTGGTATGCCAACATGGCCATGATCAACTTTGTCGAGTTTGCAGCTGAGGCATCCCGAGGTGTGGTGCTGGCAACACTCTTCCTCTACGCCAAGTCGCTCGGTGGTAGCTTGAGCCACATGGGGTTGCTCACGTCGCTCTTTTCGGTTGGGCGCCTCATTTCGTCGATGCTGTTTGGCTGGATGTGCGACCACTACTCCTTTCGCTCGGTGTATCTCGTGTCCTCCAGCGTTTGCCTTGTTGGCAACATCGTGTACTTGTTGGCAGAGGGCTGTGCTACCGGGAGTTTGATCGTGTTGTCCGCAAGTCGCTTTATTGTGGGCTTTGGTGCTGGTAACCGCAGTGTGTGCCGCGCTGACGTTGCTGCCATGACCACGGTCAGTCAGCGGCTGCCGTACATGACCATCCTGTCCACCGTCGAGTTTCTCGCCTACGCGCTCACACCCGGACTCGGTAGCCTCGTTGCAAATACCGACATGTTCGTATTCGGCATCCACTTGAACCAGTTCACAGCACCCGGAGTCATTCTTGTTGTGCTCAATGTCTTGTCCATCATCGGTATGCTCATGGCGTACGACGTCTCGGTGAAGTCGCACGACGGACCTCAAGAGTCTACAGCTAGGACCCAGACCAGCAATGTGCGAAGCGAAGCAATCAGCCTGCCCGACCGCGTCGTTCACATTGGCGCCGCAGTGTACATCTTCCTCAATTTCAACGCTCGTGGCATGCTCTCGGTTTTCGAGACGGTCAACATCCCGCTCTTCCTGGAGGTCACCGGCAAAGACCCGAGCACTGTGAGCGCCGTGGTGGACGCCTCCAACTTCCAGTTCTACTTGGGTTTGCTTGGACTGGTAACGTATTTTTCAATCGAGTACTTCCGCAACAGCGTCTCGGACGTGAGCTGGGTGCAGCTGGGCTTCCTCTCGCTGCTCGTCGGTAATGCAGTACTGGCAGTGGTGCCCGCCGGCGACCTGTCGATCGTGCTTCTCGGAGTCGCAGAGATGCTGGTCTGGAGCATTGGCTGCCCGATCACGACCGCGGTTGGCGTGGCGGCCTTCTCCAAGCTACTGGGAGGGCGTCGGCAGGGCACGCTCATGGGACTGTTTGGCTCGGCCGCCTCCGTCTCACGCATTATCCTACCACTCATCCCCGCGGCTATCTCCACGCTGACACCGGTTTTCTGGATCAACATTTCGCTGTGCGTGTTGAGCGTCGCGATGCTGTGGTGGTTCAATCGCCTGGCGAACACGACGAGGATGAATTTGCTGATCGACACTGAAAAAGCTTACCCGCCCAGCGTAGTCGTCGCGAAAGACCGACTCTGAACTGGTGATACCAAATGCTTGAATAAACGTTTCTCTGCAAGCTACGCGTATAGTTTTCGTGGTTCGTTGGCACCAGATATCGCGTGAGGTGGTGATGCTGGCATGAGTGCACGGGCAGCCATGTTTGAGGCGCTGGGGCAACTCGCTGGGGGAGGGCAACGCAACAGCTGGCGGCAGGGGCCGGAACATCCAAAAGATACTTTCACTTCAGCAACTGTCCTTGCTCTACTTTTTCTCAAAATTGCTACAACTCAAGCCCCAGCCAGCTGCTACCCGGACGTCGCTAGTTTCACGCGTGCCAAGGAGCGGAGTGTTGCTGCTCTGTGCTCCGTGCTCCTTGCTCCTTGAAGGAGACCTCTACGCGGCTGAGCTCACGCAGAATACAGCCATCAATGCGGCAATCGAAGGAGCTCGTGGCAGAAGAGCTTCTTGCTCGGCGTACGTGGCTTCAAGCGTGCTCTGCCGGGCAGAGCCAATACAACCAGACACCAACCCCCGCTACGGAAGACGCGCGCCGACGTGGCACCGGGATTGCAGCATATGGAGCACTCCGCCAGACGGTGCCAAGCCAAGATTCGATGTGCCCAAGCCGGTGGCTTGCATCGCTGGCAGCGACAAGCTGCCGATGTCTGCCGGTCTCCACGAAACAGACCCGACCGCAACAAGTGGCAACGCTAGCAACCACTGCAGCTTGGGACTGCAAGTTTCACACAACATGCTTTCCGAATTAAGCTCTGGCCTTTCTGCGCTTATCCGGCGCGTGAGGTGGCAGTAGGAGTCTCCTGAGCAGCAGACACGGTGCTCTCACTCGTGCGGGACCTGCTCTCACTATGGCCATGAGGCTGTCGCCCCTCCGCTTGGGCGTCGCCCCACCCGTCTCCGATCCGCTCATTCCCGATTCCCCCGAGCCACGGCCAAGCGCAAGTTCCCCCGCCCACGACGCGTCCATCGAGGTCATGACTGCGCTGGCTGTCAACGCTGCAGCCACGTACGGCACCGCCGGCGCGAAAGGCGAGCTGCCCAAGCCCCGGAACTTCGACCCCAGCCCGCGCCGCCGCCTCTCGCAATGGTACATCAACATGGTCATGATCAACTTCGTCGAGTTCGCGGCCGAGTCGTCTCGCGGCGTCGTGCTGGCCACGCTCTTCCTCTACACCAAGTCGTTGGGGGGCGACCTGGCCTTCATGGGCATGCTCACGTCGCTCTTCTCGGTGGGGAGACTCATCTCGTCCACGGTCTTCGGCTGGATGTGCGACCACTACTCGTTCCGGTCCGTCTACCTCGTGTCCTCGGGCATCTGCCTCGTGGGGAACGTCATCTACCTCCTCGCGGACCAGCACGTGACCGGCAGCTTGACGGCGTTGGCGGCCAGTCGGTTCATCGTGGGCTTCGGCGCTGGCAACCGCAGCGTGTGTCGCGCGGACGTGGCGTCGATCACGACCATCAACCAGAGGCTGCCCTACCTCACCATGCTCGCCACGGTCGTGTTCCTCGGCTACGCGCTGACTCCCGGTCTGGGCAGTCTCGTGGCCAACACGGACGCGTACCTGTGGGGCATCCACTTCAACAAGTTCACGTCCCCAGGCATGATCCTCGTGGTGTTCAACTTGTTGACCATCATCGGCATGGTGACGGTGTACGACGAGTCCGTTGGCGTCCAGGACGGTCCGATCGAGTCCCCGAGAGGGTCCGGTACGAGCAACACGCTCAGTGACCCGACAACGATGCCCGAGCGGATTGTGAACATTGGTGCTATGGTCTTCATCTTCCTTAACTTCAACGCGCGCGGCATCTTGTCGGTGTTCGAGACGGTGAACATCCCGCTATTCATCGAGGCGACCGGCAGTGACCCCGAGAGCGTGAGCGCCGTGGTGGACGCGTCCAACTTCCAGTTCTACTTGGGATTGCTGGGTCTGCTGTCGTACTTCGCGATCGAGTACTTCCGCCACAGCCTGCGAGATGTCAACTGGGTGCAGCTTGGCTTCGTGATGTTGCTGGCTGGCAACGTGCTGCTCGTTCTGGCCCCATCTGAGCTCTCGTTCTCGCAGCTTGCGGTTGCCGAGTTCCTTGTGTGGAGTGTGGGCTGCCCGATCACGACTGCGGTGGTGCTGGCCGCGTTCTCGAAGCTGCTGGGTGGACGTCCCCAGGGTACACTCATGGGCCTGCTCGGCTCTGCGGCTTCGGTGTCCCGCATTGTGCTCCCACTGCTGCCGGCTGCCATTCCGACCTTGACCCCAGTGTTTTGGATCAACATTGTGTTGTGCGCGCTTAGTATGGTGCTGCTCTGGTGGTACAGCCGACTTGTGCACAAGACCAAGATGGCGATGCTTGCCGATGTCGAGAATGCGTTCCGGATTGTGTCTCCCCCGAATGACCCCCGATCGCCGCTGGGCTCGGACAAGGTCGACTTCCCGGACAAATAAGCATGGTGAGGCGGCCTACTGCAGCATTAACACACACAGCGGCGTGCGTAGTTTCCCTCTCCTTCAATAGTCTGTTAGTCAGCCATCGCCGCTTGTACCGCACTAAGATTTGGTGTGGCTCGTTAATTAATGTATCCATTCGTAGTCTTTCCTACGAACACATCTATTGTCAGACTTCGCGATCAAGTGCTCCAGACTCTATTCCTTGTTTCGACGGGGGCTGCTAAAGGCGAAGTACCGTAAAGGGTGGCGGCATTCCTTTCACCAAGCTGAGATCGCAGATCTTCGATTAGCTTTCGTTCAAAGTTGAAGTTGTTTTGCGCCGGAACGAAGCAGCGTCTTTACGATGAATCTCATCGCCTAGATCTCTCAGCCGATTCTATGGGACCGCTTCTGGACGGCGATCCGGGGCTGGTCTTCGGTGCCGTCTCAAGTTGAGACTCCCAACTCGTATTATTAATAATACAGCAGGTCTCTTGTCGGAGTTGAATGCAAGCATATGGGCAGGACAGCATGAAATCTCTTCATGGCTTCCCGACTGCGATTGTTGCATCAATTTTTCACTAGGCTTTGCAGTAAACAGATGCGCTCGACCCGCACTGCGTCACAGCGCGATTCGCCGTGTTTGAGGACTCCATGTTGATGAAGGCGTCCTCATGTTTGGTGTGGCTTGTTCAGTTGCAACAGTACACCGATAATCGACCACGCAACTGCGCACCATTTTCAACAGTTCTCAACGAGCAATCAACTTCCTCGGCGTCTCACAAAGCAAGACTCACAAACGCCCTAGTTTCACCACTCACGTAGCAGCGATTGAGGCACTTTCACGGTGGCAGCGAGCGCGGGTACTCAATTCAAAATGCAGCTGTTCACGCCGCCGCCTATCTATCCATACTCAGCCGGAACCATGAATGGTACACGTAACCCCCCCCNCCCCTCGGTGCGAAAAACAACAGCCGACAGAGAAGCAGCGCACCCGTCGTTGGCGGTGCTGCCACATCAGCGCATTGCTCTGGAAAAAAGTATCTAAACGCACCAGCAGACGGCAGGAGGTCCGTTGCAACCTGAGTGAGCTAACGTGACGCAAAGAAGGCTGAGCGGCGGAGCATTGGGGGCGATATCGGAACCGGTTGGTTCAGTGTTATGCCCCACTCTAGTCTTTGGATACTGGAGTCAATCGCTTTTCACACTGGCAGAGAGGCGCTACCCTACATGGTGAACTTCACCGTGAAGAGCCAGCCTCCCTTCAAGCACTGAAAACTTTGCAGGCGTCAGGCAGCCAGAGGCCTCGTCTTGTTGGTTGTGCACTGCACAAACCACCTTCCATGTGTTTCGCCTGTCAAACCAATGCGAGCCAAATCGACGAAAGCATTTGGCCGTAGATACGTGAACCTCTGTTAACTGCGGCCAATAGAGCTACAGAACCGGTAGTTCAGATCTTCCTGATGGCAAATTTCGACAAACGGATCGCTCTGCCACTCCGCCCAGCTCGGTTTCGCACCAGCGTGAAGTGCGAGGCTATCGAACGAAGAAAAGGGTTCCGTCGCCTAGTCCGCTGAGTGTTAACTCCCCCTGATCCTCCCGGAGGATCGGACAGCAGGCTGGAGATACCCCCCACACCAAGTTGAATGCACCTAATCCGCCTTCGAAGTCACCACCTGCACTCGCGGGCTATGATAGTGGGGTCCTGCAATTCCCGATCGAGCTCAACTCTCACGGATCGGCGATCCGCAGCAGGCAAGAGTTCATTTCCGATTCTTCCAAGCCACCGCCGCACCGACCACCAACCACGACTCCAGTATGGTGAACCAAGCTCTGTCAGCCAGCGGCGGCACGTCCTACGGTACAAACAGCAACTCGGAGTCTGCGCCGTTCATCAAGTCTACCCAGTCGATCCCGCAGCGTCGCCTCGGGCAATGGTACACCAACATGTTCATGATCAACTTCCTCGAGTTCGCGACCGAGTCGTCCCGCGGGATCGTGCTTCCCACGCTCTTCCTGTACACGACGTCGCTGGGCGGCGACCTGGCCTTCATGGGTATCATTAACGCGCTCTTCTCGCTCGGTCGCCTCTTCTCCTCAACCGTCTTCGGCTGGATGTGTGACCGCTACTCGTTCCGCTCGGTCTACCTCATCTCGACCTCCATTTGTCTAGCGGGCAACATCATCTACCTCATCGCCGACTCGCACATGGCCGGCAGTTTGACGGCGCTGGCAGCGAGTCGCTTCATCGTGGGCTTCGGAGGCGGCAACCGCAGCGTCTGCCGTGCGGACGTCGCTTCCATGACGACGATCAACCAGCGCCTGCCGTACCTGACGATCTTGGTCGGTGTCGTGTTCCTCGGCTACGCGCTGACACCCGGTCTCGGCAGCCTCGTAGCGGACACGGACCTGCTCTTCTGCGGAGTGCACTTCAACAAGTTCACGTCGCCCGGCATGATCCTGGTCTTGCTGAACGTGCTGACAGTCTTCGGCATCTTGACAGTGTACGACGACAGCATCACGGTGCAGGATGGACCGGAGGAGGAGGAGGCCGAGAATGGCCAAGTGAGCAACACGCTGAACAACCCGACGCTGTTGCCGGAGCACATCGTGAACATCGGCGTCGGCGTGTTCATCTTCCTCAACTTCAACACGCGCGGCATCCTTTCGGTGTTCGAGACGGTGAACGTGCCGCTGTTCATCACGGCGACGGGCAGCGACCCCGAGAGCGTGAGCGCTGTGGTGGATGCGTCCAACTTCCAGTTCTACTTGGGTTTGCTGGGTCTGCTGTCGTACTTCGCGATCGAGTACTTTCGCCACAGCATCCGCGACGAGAACTGGGTGCACTTGGGCTTCGGGATGGTGCTGGCTGGCAACGTGCTGCTGGCGATGGCGCCCGAAGATCTTACGTTCACGCAGCTATCGCTTGCCGAAATCTTGGTGTGGAGTGTGGGCTGTCCCATCTCGACCACTGTGGTGCTGGCGGCGTTCTCCAAGCTGTTGGGTGGGCGACCGCAGGGCATGTTTATGGGTCTGCTCGGCTCAGCCGCGTGTATCTCCCGCTGTGTGCTGCCGCTGCTCCCCGCGGTGGTGCCGACGTTGGCGCCGGTGTTCTGGGTCAACATTGTGCTGTGCGCCAGCAGCATCGTGCTCCTCTGGTGGTACACGGGTCTGGTGCACCGGACGAAGATGGCGCTGCTGGCGGACGTCGAGAGCGCGTACCGGGCAGTGTCGCCGTCGAACGACCCCCGGTCACCTCTGGGCTCGGACAAGGCGGACTTCCCGGAGAATGACTAAGCCTTGAGCGGCATTTCGCTTAGGTGTCTATGTTGACGCCGACCTGGTGCGCTACATTGAAATGTACTGTAATTTGAAATCTTGATAACATGCAATGCACTTAATTGTCATCAAACGCGCAACATAGCAACTTCAACTTAATTTACGTTGCTCAGATGTTGCGATGAAGTTGCTGACACGTTGAACTGGCCGCTAAGTCGGTCAGTTTGGCCACCACAGATAATCAACGCCACTGCAATGACCTTAGGTACCAAATACGCCCCAGGAGTAAAACGGACGGCGGGCAACTTATTGCAGGCAAAAGTATCTTTTCACATTCTAATCGACTATCGTAGCGGCTAGCTTGAAGCAAAAAGCCAAAGCACTGTTCTACCTCTTGATTCTTCTAATTATTGTGACGATGACGGTTTGACTTCGCCAAATTGCTGGTGGCCGGTAGCTTCCGAGTGCGAAAGTGCCTCCCTCTGTAGTAACGCGGACAACATGTAAGAGAACCTCGAGGGACAAATCAATGATAAGCATGATCTCGCTCACCTGTCCAACAAATGTGCTTCTGCACACCAAGCAAATAATGCTGAAGCGACTGACGTCGGTGAACTCATGCTTTTGATGTGCTTCCACAGCAACTTCACTGGCACGCTCCACCTATAAAGCAACCGTAGACAAAACTTTAGCAACAGATCAACATGAAAAACGACTGCCTCACGCACCTTTGTAAAGTCGTTGATCGCGAACAGGGTCACGTCTTGACGCTCTGAGGCTGTTGTCGATGATGCCTCCACAACCAGATCGTAGTGAATTCCGTCATAGAGGAGGAACATGCGCTGCGTGAAGCCTTGGTCCTCACCGTAGCACAGCCGACTCATGCTCGTGACATCAAAGACGACCATCTCCACCTTGTAGTACGTCGATAGAATAGACAACTCGATCTCACCTCCCCACGACTTGTCGTCCATAATCCACGCGCAATACTCGTACACCGGGCGTCCCAGAAACACCTCCGAGTATTTTTCCGGATCAGCAAGGATCGTCTCCTTAATCAACTGCCGCATCATCGGACCATTTCCTTCTCTTCCCTTCCCAAGGGCATACCTACACAGCAGCAATAGCATGCTTCAAGTCAGACACTTTTCGCACTTCCCACGCAGAGCAACCACGTACCCAATCGAGTGGAATAGACAGCTATTATCAGCCGGCACTACGCGTCGCATGAACACTGACGTCGACTTCTGCGTCTGAGCACCGCCAGCGTCGGGCGACTCCTTCAGCACCAGCACCGAGCCCGTCCGGACTCCCAGAGACGACAGTGTACTCTCCTGAACAGCCAAAATATCCGTTAATTAGCAGCCTCCTCATTATCACGCTAGCAAATTGGCATCACAAACTCCTGATCCTTCGATCATCTTCGGCGGATAACCCGTCATCACTACAGGAGTAAGAACACAGGCAGGTTTCTGTAGTTAGTGAGAAATGCCAATCTTCTCTGGAGAATTGATACTCTGCTCTTGCCATGTTGATCTTCCGGCGGGATGGACGTCTTTTCAAAGAGTTGGTCGCGCAGTCCGTCCAGCGTGATGTCGTCCGGCAGTCCCATGAGTCGGATAGACGTGCCGTTGGCGAACGTGACCTTAAAGTTCATGGGCATCTTTCTTCCTCTTGTCTTGCTTACGTGTCGGATGCTTGTGTCGCTTTGTTTGAAACGGTTTGTTGGTGTAAAGTTGGTGTGGCACGTACATATGATTGGTAAACATGGCTACACAAAAGGATGCTTCAGATGCATACCAACGTGCACCACTTTTGCTTTTTTACTGTAGAGTAAATTTGTCTACCTTAGACATCCATGCGCTCAAGTTCTCAGTCTTTCTTGAACCACGACGACAGCTTTTGGGAGATTTTCGTCTTGAGGGCGTTCTCGTCGTCGCCGCCGTCCACGGCGGGATCATCTGCCAGCTCCACGACTGTACTGGGGGCTCCTAGGTAGCGCACTTCAAAAGAACCAATGCCAGGCACGATGTGGCCGTCTTCGCTGAGTCTTGCATCGAAGGAAGCAGTCACGAGTCGCGCGTCACTGAACGCCTGGCCACAGCACAATCGAAAGGAAAAGTTAAGGGGAATAGCGAGATGACTTACAACTGTGAGCGAGACTAACCTTGCAGAAGCCGTCGGCAGCTTCGGGGGAAGTCACGAGCGTCACGACGGTGATCTTTTCCTCCTCAACACCTTGCTGCATCAGGAGCTGCAAAAATAAAATGAACACGATGTTAGACGGTCTTAAATATCATGATTTGCAACGACATTCGTACGTGGATGACTTTATCGATTTGGGAAATCGAAGTGAGCTCCGGCCACAAAAGAAGTACTTCGTGACCATCCAGATCCTCCGGTAGGGTGGCTTTTGCGATCTGGACAATGACAACGGTACGGTGTTCATGAAGCAACTACATAAACGATGCGTAGCCTGGATTAGGCAGCGCTACCTTGTTGCCACCGTTGGCGATCTCCTGCACCACAATCTCGCCGTACTTGGAGTCGTAAGGCAACGAAGTGCGGAGAACGTGGGAGAGGCTACGGGATCACATCGACCACAAACGTGAGCACAAATTCACTGTGCAGCCGAGAACTAAATCTATCTCAAGTAGTGAAAACTGACCCCTTTTGCGCCTCCGGCTTCACGGCAACACTGATGCCACATACTTTGACATCGTCCTCGAACACGAGGCCCTCCACTTTGTATCCGCGTGGGGTCGTCACAACAGCCTGGCACGACCACCAACTCAACGTGAGCCTTGCACACAGAGTCAACAGTACATCAGTGACAGCCGCCACGCACCTCGTCATCGTTCGGGAGCTCCGTCAGCGCCAGGTCCAACGTCGCTCGCAGCACTCCATTCGCATCATGAGTGAACTTTGCACCTGCACACATTGATAGCAACATAGTATACCACTATCAGCACCCACAAATCTCGTTCAGCCCTGCATATAACAGTTTCGCGTGCTCACCGGCGTTTTCGTAGTCGCGGATCCGCGTCATCCCGAGCTGAATCAGTTCGCTCTCAAGGTCCAGCACCACCACGTTCTCATGCTAACAGCCAATGCTCATGAGTCCCCAATATTCCCGATATCTTGCCAAAATTCCCCTTTTCACCGACCTGAGCTTTCCAGAGCTCGAGACGCACTCCTCTGCCCAAGGCCTCACTGCAGACAGAAAGATCCGTGAAAACCAGGGATTTTTCATCCTCCAATCTGGATTTTTATACTCTACACACCCGCTCGCATACACGCGCTGCTCTGCCCGAGCCTGATGCTGGGATAGCAAAATGGGGGCGCTCATGAGCGCCGCCGTGCCTAGCTTCGCGTGGCTCCGAACCGCTCGTAGAAACATGATCACTCCCGTCCTCTTAGTCGAATTGTGCCAAGTGTTCAGGCTGAGCTCACAACTCAACGACGTGTATTCATTGGTCGAAAAGGATGCTTTAATGACAGGTGATTGGGTGATATCTAAACGTAGCCATGTTACGTGAAGGGTCACGGAGTATTTATCGCCCATGTTGAAGCGAGGCTCGAGCACTGGCGGCTCCTCTCGGCGCAATCGACCTGTAGACAGCTTGTCAGAGCGGATTTCGTCTTCAGGATCGAGATCGTCGTCGCCTCGACCCGCCAATAGGAAAACGCGGAAGAACAGGTTGAGGGAGAGTGACAGCGCCGAAGATACGGGTGACGATGCGGTGCGCAAGAAGGAGAAGCTCAAGAAGGCGGGGAGGATGAAGCGAGCACCGCTACTGGATTATTCGATTGTGGAAACGGTGTACAACGCTATGGCAGGGCAAGCGCAGCGACGCGCGAGTCGCCATTGGCTCGAGCAGTTCGCCAAGTACGAGGACGCGAAACGACCTGGGGTGATGAAGGCCGAGAGGTTTACGAGGTGTTTGAGCAAGATGGGCATCCAGCTGGAGAAGCGAGAAGATGCTGCAGTTTTGGCGGAGTGTTTTAAAGCTAGCAGTGGAGATGCTGGCGACAGTGACCACAGTGACAACACCAAGGTTGAGAGAGCGACGCAATTGGTCGACTACGCGGCATTTGTCGATTTTGCTTGCAATGTGCGTGACTCGGAGAAGCTCAGCGAAATTGCACAGTCACTACGTGGCAGTATATCGAAGTATGACGGGAAGAAACAGTCGTCGTCTTCGTACAGCATCGCAGCAGGGCTCGAAAAAATGGATAGACAAAAGCGAGGATGGATCACTTCGACACAGTTTGAGCGAGTTCTTGAACGCGAAGACCAAGGCCCAGCTTTTCGTTTATCTGTTGCACAGATGAGCACACTCATAGATCGCTTCGAGTATGAGTATGAGAAACAGCAGCTTGGTATCGACTACATGCAGTTTGCCCAGTGGCTGCAGCCACTGCTTCACCTTGATGTGAAAAAAGTGCACCAGCGCGTGAAAACGTTAATCAAATGTGCCGAGACACAACAAGGCTGGAAGTTGGGCGAGGTCTTCAAAGCCATGGATGACGATAAAGACGGCGAGATCGATGCTGTTGAACTGAAGGAGTCTCTACTTGAAATGGGGCTTCCACTGACAGACGCACAAATTCGGTGCTTAGCAGACGAGTACGACGTTGATGGTGACGGGAAAATTCAGTACAACGAGTTTCTCTCGTTGTTCTCTTCGCCCAATAAAACGCGAGCCAAGGTGAAGAAGAGGAAAGATCAAAACAGTGAGCGCAGTGGTGACAAAAGTGACACCGGGAGCACAACCGATCTCATCAAGAAGAGAAAAAATCAACCAAAGAGAAATGTCCGCAACTCTTTCAGCTGGGGTATCAACAAGGCGTTTGCACGAAAGCAAGCAACTAAAGGTGGGAACCGCAAAAGCAACACTGAAGAGAAAATGGCCGTCAAAGGAGCGGTTTCTTCTTCGTCTGCTGAAAACAGTAGCGAAGCACCAAGAAAGAAGAGGTCAACAAAAAGAAAAGAAACCCACGACCCCACGTCGAGTGATGAAGAGGTTGCCCAACGTACCAAGCGTGGAGATAAACCCCGAAAAAGACGCTCAGATTCATCTGACGTTGCCAGCAGCTCTCCCTCGGATAACCAAGGAAAGGTGAAGTCCAACGCTAGATCAAAACGCAGTACGAAGAGCAAATCTGGTCCGCGTGCGTCATCTACAGAAAGTGAACAAGACACTACAGGTCGTGAGCAGGGCAAGAAAAAAGAAAGCAGAGCTAAACGCAAGATCGGTGAGAATACCAGAAGCGACGACGAAACTAAAGGCCAAGACAGCAGCGACTTCGAAGCGCCTACACAAACTTCGAAGTCTCGATCTGGTACAAAACGTCACGAGAAGGGTTCTCGTGATGTGTCCGTAAGAAGAAGGAGTCAGAAGTTGGCTTCAAACTCTGCTCCGCGAACTCGGAGCCGTCAAAAGCTGCCACAGCGACAATCTTCTCGTCATCGACGCCGTTCCGCATCCTTTTATGGACAACGGAATTCAAGTCCTCAACGGAAGCGTAACATGCGTCGATCCCGATCTCGGTTGCGCCAGTCTGCGCGAAACAATGCTGCCTACAGCAGTGATGACGGGGAGAACGCCCGTTTTTCTGACAATAATGGCTCCTCGTCTGGCTTGGATGTTGAGCAACTTCGACGGCGTCAGCAAGCAAGAGGACAAAGAGCTAATCGACGTGGCAGCTATGCCAGGAGCGCCTATGGCGACAAGACTGACGACGATCAGAACGAAAATGTTGTTGATGGTTCCGAAAACAGCGAAGACGCTGAGGGTGGAGAGGAGTGGAGTCGGTCTGACGATGAGTATCACAAGCACCTCAAGCGTTCACTTCGGCGAGCCTTTGATTTCTTTGATTTGGACCAGACATGCAGCATTGACAGGCGTGAGCTTAGCCACGTATTACGCGCACTAGGCCACGAATTTACCTCAAAAGAATTGGAGGCTGAGATGCGCAACGCCGACCTGGATCGGAATGGCCAGCTGGACTTCTACGAGTTCGTAGCGTTTGTGAAGAAGCAGCTGACCCAGAACACTTATTTACTCTCCCAGCAACGTGAAATGGAGATCCGCCAGTCCTTTCAATCGCTCGATACTGATAAGAACGGAGCTTTGGACGAGCATGAGTTTGAATATTTAATCTACAAGGTGCTCCAGGTGGAGCTCTCGGTCGAAGAACAAGATGCACTACTCGATTTCGTCGACAAAGACGCTGACGGTCTAATCAGTGAAGAGGAATTCATTGGATTTATCAAAAAGCTGGAGACACTTCATCGAAAGTACAGTGGCAAAGGCGGCTGGAAGAAAGAGAAGCGGTTCCTTGACTCGCTTGACGCTATTTCACAGCTAGCGTATTCAGCGATGAAGAAGCTTGTGCGAGGTGTTCCAATGGATATTGACCGAAGTCTACTCATGTTCTTTGGTATACCCTCAAATTTTCGCCCCGCCATCTCGTCCGCGGCGACATGCCGAACTCTACATGGCAATACGATGGAGCACGTACTCTCATTTCCTTCACCTCAAACTATTGAGGCTTTGGCTTTGGATACCAGGTTGAATGATAAGAAGGATTCGTCGTGGTTCACGTTGAATCGGCTTGATACCAGTAGCGAAGAGTATCGAATGCTGCAACAAGCCGAAGATGTCGAAGCACAAGCAATCGTATCTCTGAAGAGAGCAGCAGGTGTTCCAAAGCCGTTTGACACGAGAGAAGACGACGTCGTGAAGCGCTGTGTTCACGTATGCCTGTTCCAAGAGCACGAAGAATCGTCAGGATCGAAAAAGGCTACAAGAGCTAGACGTCGACAATCCAGCAAAGCGGCCTTGAGTAAGACCGATACGAAGATCGTAGGTGCAGGCACCGTTGTCGGGAATGTACACGAGATTCCTGTGTATTGGCACCAAGGCGAAGAGGACGTTTGGGAATTCTCCAAAAAGTCTACGAAACAGGACAAGTACAAATTCCTCGTACGCACCAACGTTGTAAATGATCACTTGTATCTACTCGTGGAGTTCATCGTCCACCTGAGATTGAACCCCGAGGAGCATGAGTCAAATAAGCGATCGAAAAAACGGAAGGCGGCCGAAGAACAATACGATAGCGACTACGATACTGGAACAAATGGAGGAACGCGAG
Source organism: Phytophthora lateralis (assembly GCA_000500205.2). Lineage (NCBI taxonomy): Eukaryota > Oomycota > Peronosporomycetes > Peronosporales > Peronosporaceae > Phytophthora > Phytophthora lateralis. Next base: position 16,004 of record KV723182.1, on the reverse strand, counting down.
AAATGGTATGCTGTTGGTGCAAGATCCCAGTCCGACAACTTCTTGCAAAGCGCTCGGACATTTTACGGCGGAAGGAGAAGCTGTGGGGAGGCACCGCCAACGCTCCGGTGGACATCGAGCAGGATGAGCTACTACGTCGACGCACTGGATGGCGAGCTTTCACCAACATGTTCACGAAGCCATCGCCTCCACTGATGGGCATCAAGAGCGTGCCCATTGATTCTCTAGCAGATGATCTTCAGCTCTTTGTCCGCAAAATGCCACCTATTGTGATTGCGCCGTTCGTCTCACTCCCGATCCTCGCCGAGTACATGGCTCTCGTGAGGAAGACCCTAGCCTGCGTTGCCAGCTCCTCCTCAGGTACGTACGTCGCTAAAAGCAACGCTACGTCTCTACCCGATTTTAATTCCTTTGCTGTGTCTGTCTTGGACAGTAATGACGTGCGAACCGGCACTCAAGCTGCTACCGAAAATCGTGGATGATCACGTCGCCCTGTCGATCTTCCGGAAAGCGTTCGACTCGGAAGTGGCGACGCTCAAACCTGGCGATGTAAGTTTGCAACCAACTGAAGAACGGCTTCTTCTCATTGACGTTGTATCCACAGGAGCGCCAATTGAAATTCCAGCAGCTTGTGCTGCGCATGTGGCCGTCGTTCGTGCACTGGCAGGAGCGTCTACCCCCATCTCTATTGCCTGCAGTGAAACTACCCGGTCCGACTCCAAATCCGAAAACGCCAGCCAACGTCCCACCCAGAGGCGTCTCTGCTGCTTCGAGTTCCACTACGGACGAGGCGAATGCCCAAATTGCAGCCCAAATCCGCTTCAACGTGCTGCAAACGACAGCGTCCGGGTACGTTTGGCCACAACAGACAGCCCAATTGCTGCAATCCCAGCTAACAATTGCGACTGTAATTTGGCTCCACAGCAAACTGCGGCTACAGGACGTGCGCGTGCCGTCGACTCCGTTCCACGTGCGCGAGGTGGCCTTCCGCCGCTTGTTGTAGCAAAGCCCTTCAACATAATGTATTCCAGACTAATGTATCCATCACGTATTTCATTCATCATTTCGACCAATCACAGCTGTGTACCTATCCCACATACCGGTAAAACCTGTGGCGGTGACGCACTCAGCTGCCTGTCGTGCGTGTCATTCGCCGCATTCGCAGACTTGTGGAAGCCTGGATCGTGTACCGCTGGCGAGCAGCAGAGCAGACGATGGACTTCCTACGCGGCCCCGTGGACGGCATCGCCCAGAGCGAGAACTTCCCTGTCAATGGCTTCCGCCTCATGGTGGCGCTGGCGGGCTGCAGCCTCGTGGCGCCTCTTATCCACCTCGCACCCGGCGAGACTTCGCGTACGGCCCATTGGCTGCTATTCAAATGGTACACTTTGTGCTCACTTTTCTTGTTTGTGACGACTTTTTCTGGAAATAGGTCACTTGTTCAATGTGGCGGCGGGACTATTTGCCGGTGTTTTTGTGTTCGACACGGCCGTGCTGCACACAATTGGCACGGCTGCGGTGGTGTATTTGCTGATGATGGTGGCTCCGAGGTTTGCCGTTTCCTTTTTTGTTCTACAGAAAATATGTGGAGGGACTAATTTTTATGTGGAATTATTTTTATAGGAAGCTTGTGGGTCGTATTGTGCTGCCGCTGCTGCTGGCATATCTGGTGGCGATGTGAGTGACCAATTTGCATAATACTTGTTGCGGTGACTTTGTGGGCTGAATTGTGGTTTTGTGATTGCAGTCACTACTACCGCGAATTCCACAGCCCGGACATTGTGTGGGACTCGGCACAGATGATTCTGACGCTGAAGCTCAGCAGTGTCGCCATCAACTACAGTGATGGCGGCCTGGCCAAGGAGAAGAAGACATCCACGATGCTCAAGAACGAGCTGCAGGAAATCCCGGCGCTGATCCCGTACTTTGGTGAGTGATGATGAATTGATAGGGAATGTGGTTGGTTTCTAGGCGCTGATGCGACTTGTCACGCAGGCTTTATTTTCTTCTTCCCAACGTACCTTGCTGGCCCGGCGTTCGAGTACAAGGATTACATCTTCTGGATGAAGGTGAGCTGTCACTGAACATTTTTAGCGGTATATTATGTGCTTTTCTGACGAATCAATGCTGTACTAGGACATCCGCGTCGCCCCGTTCCTAGTCCACCTTCGCAATTTGTTTGTGATTGTGGTACGTCGTTGCTCGCAGGACAAGTAATTCTTACCTATCGTCGTTACGCCTAACGCTCGTTTGGGCTGATCCTGTAGATCTCGGCAGCAGGTTTCTTTGCTTCGCTGCAATTCCCAGTCGAGGAAATCGACTCACCGGACTTTTTCCCGAAGTCGTCGTGGGCGGTTCGCTGCCTTCGCATGTGCATTCCCGTGGTGTTGTTCCGTTTCCGCTTTGTACGTACTTTTTGCAATGCATTTCGTGTAGCTGGACAGTAGTGGCTGACTGCAATTATTACTTGCGCTGTTATTATCATGATTGACAGTACCTTGCGTGGTCGCTGGCCGAGGCGGCGAGTGCTGCTGCTGGCGTTGGCTACGTGGAGAAAACTGGAAAATGGTACTGTAGCCCGTAAGTTTTGTCGACGTATCTTTTCTAATGGTTGTTGTGTGCATTTAATCCCACAGGGATGGCATCACGAACAATGATCTCCTGTGCGTCGAGCTTCCAACGAATTTCCGAGTGGCTATCAACAACTGGAACAGGGGTGTTGCGAAATGGATCAACACCTGTAAGCTTATGCCACAAACTTTCACGTGACAATGTTGGTAGTGAAAACTTGGACTCACAAATTTTGTGGTTTTTGTTCCGTTCCAGATATCTACCAGCGTGTGGGTCTGTCCAAGTCGGGAAAGTCTGGCCTTTTGTCGACGATGGCTTCATTCTTTGTCAGCGCTCTGTGGCACGTAAGTGCGCTCTCATAAAATGCTGAAGCTGCAGTGCTATTAGAAAACGTGGACTCACGGCTGTTGTCGGTGATTGTAGGGTTTGTCGCCGGGCTATTATCTGTTCTTCCTTCTGGGTGGTATCTACATTGAAGTTGGGAAGCGTAAGTACCAGGATTGGCATGCTGTCACGTACACTCGATAAATTGTTCTGACATGCTTTGATATATTCGTAGACCTTCGCCGTCGCCTGAGGTCGTACTTCCACTACACGGAGGATCGCAGTGCGTACCCGCATGCCATCTTCCTTTCGTACTTCAATGGCACCTCCCACCCGCTGGCGTTCTTGTACGATATCGCTGGTATGTTCTTCACGTGGGTGGCGATGCAGTACGCGGGTGTGGCTTTCGAGATTATGGACGTGCACCGTTGCCTGGCCATTTGGAGCTCGTGGTACTTCCTCCCGCACGTTGTGAGTATCGGGCTGCTGGTGTTCTTCAACCTCTTCCCGCAGCGTCGCTCCGCTTCTGTCGAGAAGAAGCAGCAGTAAGGCGATGATCAGTTAGCAACGCAACGTTTCGTCAGTCGATGAACTCGCGTGGTGCCAAGCAGATGATGCGCTGTCTCCTGCCGATTTTGGTGAATCAATAGATCCATCCTCACACATCTGCTATCTTTTTTGATGCTTGACTTTATTTGGGATCGAGCAGGGGTTGGCAAGCAAGGACCTGCCGCAGGTGGGTGTTATTTATACTGATCTGAATGACCGGACACCTGCGGAAGCTGGCCGAGTTTATCAGCAGTTACTGCGTCGACTGGTTTTTGGAGCAGTTGCTGGTCTCGTGTTCGCCTTCGCACCCACGTGCGCTCCTCTTGCCGGCTCAGCCGTCGTCGATGTCGCGGAGCTAACTATCCGACTGCTTGATTGCTCGAATTCATCGCAATACTACTGGTGTTTGCCGACGTGTATCGTGCTTTTGGTACGCTTAAGAGTCGTATGCCGTGGAGGGTTGAAGGTGACTCGTGCTGAAAAAGATGACCGGGATTCGACATCACCGCCAGCGCATGGCCAACCCTCCCAGGAATGGGCGCGCTCTCTGGGGTGCACTCAAGAGGAATTTACCTTCATACGTCGGTCGGAGAAGGCGGATCGCTCGTCGCTCGTTGAAGTCACATGTATTTATCGACCCGGAAGCGACTGGGAAGAGGATGTGGGATCTACTACTAATCTGCCTTGTGTTGTACACCACATTGGTCGTGCCGTATCGCGTATGCTTTCAGGTAGAGGCGACAGGTGGCTTCGCCATCCTCGAGTCTATCATGGATGTGACGTTTTTCATCGACATCGTCCTTAATTTTATCACCGGCCTCCAGTTGCCAACCGGTGACGTGTCCTATGACTTTCGCTTGATCGTGAAGGCATATTTGCGTGGGTGGTTCACCGTCGATTTTTTCTCCACTCTCCCGTTCGAGTCTCTCGCCAAACTGTTTGGAGTGGGTAACAACGCGCAAGCTGCGCTTCTGTCGGCGAAGTTGCTTCGCGGACTTAAAGTTCTTCGGCTCTTTAAGCTTGCGCGCATCCGTCGTCTGGGCAAGGTTTTTGCTAACCTTGAAGACGCAGTGTACACTAACCAGAGTCTTGTGTCACTCGCTAAGCTGGCGCTCACTATGCTGTTCATAGCACACCTCGTGGCTTGCCTTTGGTACGCTGTGGGAAGAACAGACACTGACACGTCATGGTTGATCGCTATTTCTCACGACCCAGCGGGTCAGTTGAATGACCCCAGCTCCCTCCAGTATATCCGATCAGTGTATTGGGCTATCGTCACTATGGTACGACTTTGCTGCTTTGCGTATTCATCTTATACTGGAAACTAACCTGTGTTTGACTGTTGTTATAGACAACGATCGGGTACGGCGATATCGTGGCACACAGCAACAATGAAAGGTTGCTGAATATCGCTGTTATGGCGGTGGGAGTATCCTTCTTTGGCTACGTGATCGGCACGATATCATCTCTTGTAACAAATCTGGACGTTGCAGCGGCGCGTTACGATGAGCGGATGACTGTTGTGAAGGAATATATAATCTCGCGCCGCATGCCAAAGTACATCGGCAATAAGATCCGCTACCATTTCGAGTATTTCTACCAGAATCGCTCCGTGTTTAAGGAGCGTATAATCCTTCAACGGTTACCATCGGCACTACGCAATGAAATGGTAAGGCGTTGCTTCATGATATTGCGACCCAAGCGGACTCTAATAAATGAATATTGCTTGTGTAGATTCACCACGTGCACTCAAAGATTGTATCGAGCATCAAATATTTTGTAAAGTGCCCCGAGAGCCTCATCAGCGATATCGTCATGGCAATGCGTCCGTTTTCAATGCTCAAGGACGAGTACGTGTACGTCGAGCATGAAATTGCAGCGCATGTATTTTTCGTCATAAAGGGGAAGGTCCAACTCGTGAAAACAGTGAAGCGCGGAAAAGAGGACATGCGTCTGTCATCCATGAGCATCGGAGACCATTTTGGAGAGGTACGTGGTAACCGAAGCAACGCGCGCAGCTCAAAACCTATTAATTATTTATTGTCTCGCTTGTCCATAAAGTTGGAAGTGTACGACCACGACCACGGCAATGGTGTTCGCATCTGCTCTGCTGTTGCAAAGTCTTACAGCGAGTTGACTTTTCTTTCGCGTGATGCAATTCAGAAGATCAGTGGGTGGCCATACGTACTTCCTTTGCTAATTCACTCTTCAGACATTTAAATTTACCTCTGTGTCTGCACGTATTGTATAGGTATAAATTGGCCAGAAGTCCTGAAGCATTTTCGTGACACAGCAGCAGCCAGCTCGCAGAGCATGCGGAGGCGTGTGGACTCTTCAGTCTTTAGCTCATCCGACAGGCCTGCAACGCGTGCTCCTGTATTTCACAAAAGTGTGGATATCCCCGAGATGGTGATCAAATCTACCATCTTGAACAGCAAAAATACCCCCAATAAGCCTGCTCGAGTTGCGCCCTTCATGCCACCAAACGAAATTTATACGTCGACAGGACAGTTGAGGCCGCAGCCTATATTAGAGGAGAGCAGTGACGCCGGTGAGCAGCCAAGTACCAGCATGGATCAAAGTACTATCTTACACTCCGCAAACGCCGGGGCGACGACTGAGCACGAAGACTTTTCTTCACCCCAGATTGAGCGAGAACGGAACAACCACGCTTGGTCGGCTGCTCCTGAGTCAAGTGAACCACCCTCGATTCAAGCGGTACATCCCCTGACACGACCGTTTACATCCACAGCACAAGGACGAAAACCTACGTTAGAGGCATTACCAGGCACACCTTCGGCAAAAGTCAGACTTGTGGCCAATGTTGCAGCATTTGACAATTTGGACTCGCTGGATCCCCATGAAAGCCAATTTAGCGAATGTGACCCCGACCCCAAGCCTAACGAGAGCGTAAACTCGTCAACTGACTCAATCTCCAAGAGCGGTGTCCATACTGCGCAAGATCAAGTAGCTGAATCACCTGAGCACCGCTATGTTCCTTCAACAGGAACTGGTAGCATGCAGGAGAGCATGCCACTACCTGTACAGACGAGCTCAGGCCTACCAGAACTGAGTGATCAGCCAGCATCTCAGACCAACGACGCATATGAAGACATTATACTTGGTGGGCGTGCATCGCTGGCAGGAGCGGCTGACGAAAACGAGTTGCACGACATGATTGTTAAAATCCGAGATTCGCCACTTGAACAGCCGAAGCGCAACTTCCAGTCAGAACGAGTGATGTTACGCGGCACATACTTGTTCCACCCTCAGGAACCAACGATCGTATCTTGGCAATTTTTTGTGGGTCTTGGCATTATTTATTCCATTATCGTCGTTCCTTTTCGTCTGGGCTACAATGTTGATGCGACGGGGGGATGGTATGTGTTCGAGATGATCATCGACGGCTTTTTCCTCACGGATATAGTTCTCAATTTTCGCACTGCCTACTTCGATGACGAGCGGAGACTTATCTACGATCCACGGGTGCTCTTCTGGCGCTACGCTAAGGGATGGTTTCTCCTGGATATTATTTCCACTGTGCCAATCGACGAACTCTTCCAGTAAGTGCTTTCCCGAGGACAAGTGTCGGTATGTTTCTAATGTTGACTGCATTTACAGAGCGGTGGTGGGTACATCAAACCAAACCTTGCATATGTTCCCGACGAAGCTGTTGAGACTCTTCCGAGTTGCGCGGTTGTTGAAGCTCACCCGTCTTATCAAACTTAGTCGTGTCTTCGGCCGCATTCGTGACACTGTTCAGGTACTAGCGATCTCGACTGCAGACGATTTATTATATGTACTAACTCGGTTTGTTCTCTCCCTCATTGCAGTTGAGTCCGTCCACAGAACGACTTTTTAAGCTACTTGCGATCATGTCCGTGTTCTGCCATTGGACCGCGTGTATGTTTCACAGCGTGATGATGGTGAGCGAGTCTGCAGGCTATCATAGTTGGTGTGCGGACGCTTTCTTTCCAAACGAGCCCCAGCTCATTAACTGCGTTGACCTCGTCCCGGTCACTGATCGCTACATCGCTGCACTCTACTGGGCGTTCACCACGCTTACAACTGTTGGTTACGGCGATGTCAAGCCCAGCATTCACTCGCCGTATGAGTTGGTCGTGGTGATCATCCTTATCGTTGTGAACGCTACTGTCTTTGGTTATATCCTCTCTTCGGTCATGACGCTTATCCAAAATTTAGACCCAAGTGATCGTGAATACCGACTCCTGATGACCGAGATGAAAGACTACCTACGAGATTCGTCTGTCAGTGAGCGCCTATGCAAAAACGTTAAAATGGTAAGTGTATTTGGTATCAAGGCGCTGCCCAACTGCATCGTACTAAACTGATGTCCATCCTTGCTTAGCATTACCAACACCACATCGCCTGCACAAATCTCTTCCCCGAGCAAAAGGTGAGGAAGGATTCAATGCATGCCTCATGTGAGGTCGCTCAATATTCTAATGCTTGGCTCTGTAGCTTTTCGACAAGATGGCTCCAAGTCTGCGCTTTGATGTGGCGCGTCTGGTCGCAGTTGAAACTCTGTTTGCGATCCCACTCATTACTGTCATGGAGGATGCCTTCAAGGGCTTCGTTTCTTACGCGCTTTTCTTGTTGAAGCCTGTATGCATCCAGCGAGGAGAGACGGTTTGTCGTTGTGGCAGTCCTGGAATTGAGACTTTCTTCTTGGTGGAGGGTGAGTGTGACCTCTTGAACTCAAAGACTAGTGTTGGTCGCATTATCGGCGAGAACTCCGTCTTTGAGCAATATGCTCTCATGGCGGAACCCGAGGAGCTTTACCGGACGATCTCTACCGCTACAGCCATTTCGAGTAAGTGCATCCTGTACTCGCTCACTATTCACGACTTCAAGTACGTAATGTGCATTTCCTGCTCACTCGATGAACTTGTGATCTGGATTCAGTATAACCTAAATCTTCACTTGCTCACCATTTTCTAGGACACTGGAAAACGTCTCGCCAGCAGTGAGCACATATTTTTTGAGTCAGCTAGCGTCGGTGTTGGTTGCCGACGACATGTACTCGCTACTACCGAACCAAAAGTGCAACGTCCAGCTCGCGCTTCGCCGAGGCCAGAACTACCGATCCGTGGCGGAGCAGACACATGGAAGAGTAAAACTCAAGGACCTCGGCAGGGTAGCCATGGCGAACCTGTACAAGCGCCGGGGAAGCGAGTGGTCTCCCGATTTGTTGCCCAAGCAGCTGCAGATTCTGGCGGAGAAGGAGCAGGCCTGTGGCGTCACCGTCGCTAATGCCAACGTCAACGCCATTGCCAACCGTGAGTTCGACGATGACTCGGTCTCCACCCAAGACCGAACTCTCGACAGCAACTCGATGCGCGAACGGTCAGCAACTACCACCTCAGCTCCAGCCCCAATCGACCCAAGTGGTGACATCGGCACCAACTTTTACAGCCCCAATCAGTCCATCAGTGAAGTCTCCGAAAACTCGCAGCGTACAGCCTCCTTGCGAACACACATCGTCCACGCGCTGTAAAACCCAAAAAGTAACATTCAACCTAACATTTTCACCTTTCCATTCCCGAATTTCACCTTCCATCTCAAAATGTCACCTTTCAGTTTCCCGAAATGCCGCACTTCAGTTCCCGAAAATCGCTTCCATGTCGCTGTCCAGGCGCTTCCTGTCGCTGCCACAGGAGCTGGAGGGTTCGCCCCTTCCCCCGCAAGTGTCGGGTAAGCGCTGCGGGGCTGTGGTGCTCTGTGTGGGTCACATATTGGAGAGCGCCGTGAGCTCCCGACCGCTGCCCAGCGTGTCGCTCGTGCGTGTGCGCTGGTGGGGCGAGCAGCAGCCCAGCAGCATCTTCCGCCCGAGTTTACTGTCCGCTGCACCTGTCGCAGACGAGGAGCCGCGCGCGATTGCCATGAAATACCCCGTGTGTGTGCCGCCCGAACAGTTGGTGGTCTATTTCTCCGACATGAAGTACCTGACGCTGGACGTGATCGACCGCGGTTCCAAGAAAAAAATTGGGGAATGTAAGTTGAAATTGGACGTGGAAAACGACAATAGCGTCCTGACGGCAGAGGAGAAATTGGTGGCGCTGAGGAGGGAAGACGCACTGTGTGAGATAAAACCCAGTGGAGCAGGACAGGAAAACGAGGTGTTGGGTTACTTGGCCGTGAGCTTTGATGTGCAGTGGGGGGATTTTAAAAAGGAGGATTTTGAGGGAGATTTTTCTGCCTGGAGTTCGGCATCATCTATTTCGTTGCCTTCGAAACGAGAGTGGACGGATTTTGAGGTTGAAAAGGAAGATTCTTCTCCGTTGGATGCGGAAAGTGAATTGCTGTCGGCTGGTGATGAGGTGAAAATGGGTTCAAAGATGGAGATGGATGAGGTGGTGGAATCTCGAGGATCGAGAGATGATTTCCAGCGCATTCAACGACTTTTGAACAAGGGAAAAGCGCTGAAACGATCGATGGAGAGAGCGGTGAAGGAAAAGGGAGATCAAGAAGAGGACGTTGGTGAAAATATTTACGAAAATCGTGGGATGAAGCAAGTTCGAGACGCGTTGTTCCTGGCGTCTGGCGGGGAGTTGACGACCTCGATCTCTAGTGAAAATCGCACACCGCAGATAGTGTCGTTGGGTGGCAAGCCTCAGTTGTATTCGTCGGCGCCAATTGTATTCGAAAATTGTCCAACAGGGAACAAGGGTCAGAACAATACTACAGCACGAGTGAATGCAGACTTGAATTTCAGCGTTCTCAATGAAGTCAACACAGTATCACTAGCGTTTGAATCGCTGGAACTGGAACGCAGTTTTGTTGAAAACCAACTTCGCCAACTCCGAGATTCTTCGTCGGTTTCGAGCCGATTCAGTCCAATCCAGATCTGTGTTTCCCACAGTGATGTGGCCTCTCTTTTGCACCATAATTCAGGTGGAGCGCCGTTGCCTCAAGTGAATGCCTTCTCGGTGACGACGTCTTTGCGGAAACGACAATGGCACCTCGAATGCTCCAGTACGATGTTGTTAACGCGACCATCTTCTGCTGTCAATAATGCCAGCAGCAATGAAGTACTTCCCAACCCCAGCAAGCTCGATGCGACAAAGTGGCTAATATTCCATGTTCGATGCGAGAATCAAAGCGATGCGCAACGCAAAAAGCGAAGGCACGAACAGCATCTCTATCCTCGCGCATCGAGGTTTTATGACCTTGAGGGAACTGTAAATGCTTCGACGCTGTTGTCGGTGGCTCAGGGGGCAGAGAAAACGTGGGCAACAACGATCGAGCTGTTCGTTGTAGAAGGTGACAATCAAAAGGATAGAACTAAGACTATCAGCAACACTCGCGAAATCTCACGAAAGGACAAAGTGTCACGGGACAAAAAGGCGGTTGTTGTCGGTAGGCTTCACGTTCAGTTTTCATTTTACGACGCGAATCTCAGTAGCCAAAGCTCTGCAAGTGGCAGTGCTGGAAACGAGGAGGAAAGTGAATTGCTCTTGTCATCGATAACCTCGAGCTCGGATATACCACAGGAATATCAAAACAGGCGCTCGGTTCTACCTGCGCACGCTTTATCAGAAACAATGGAAAGAGAAGTACTCTCGAAATCTCAGTATGATTCGGAAGTTATGAACTCGAGGCTACACGGTTCTGAATTGCTTCAACTTGGCGTGATGTTTGAAGATATAACAAATGTTACGTTTTTGACATCGGGTGGTGGATATTCCCAATCGACGATAGGAGAGTCTTCTTCGAGGAAAAGTGCCTCTGTAGAAAGACGTGATGGCAGTGGAAATAAATTGGATGGGCCGAGCCTTTCGCTTCATTACGCAATACCGTCTCAATTCACGACGCTCTCACCTGCCTCAATCAAGTTTGAGCGAACGCTCCGGCGTAAGCTGAAATCGTCGCACTGGCTGGATTCTGCGTCATTGTTACAGGCTGAATTCAACGGACATATCCACGTCTTTCAGTCGTTGCTCTCTGAGGATGCAAGCAAGTATTTTTCGAGTGGTCAACTGGTACGCGTATGAATTGACGTTTTATGTGTACCAGATCGCTAATTATGTGCTGTTCAAAGATCGTCGAAGTCTGGCTGCATGCCTCCAAAATCAGCGACCGCACACTTCTAGGGTTGTCCAAATTGCCACTGAGAAAGTTCACCGAGCTCCTAAGGTTCGTACGCGTGTACGATAAGATGCTATGGCTCCTGCTAATTGTGAACAATTTGATGCTGCTGCTAGACGTGAGGGTTCAGATCTGCATGGATTCAGCGCACAGTTGCTGCCCTTTATTGGTGTGGATGGGCGATTCCCAATTGATAATCCGTTTAACGGCAATCATGCCGGTTATCTCCGAGCTCGGGTGTGTATAGGGACAGCTGAACAGGTATGCTTCCAGTCTTGATGCTAATCGAGGTTTTGGTTTGAAACTAATTTACTGTGCTCACCCCGCCCCCTGTGTCGGAATCAGCTCCTTACGTTTGCTACAACAATTCGATCATTTGTCAAATTCCAAGCTGCTGTACGGGGTGTGTTGTACCGGAAACGATTTGGTCGTTTTCGTGTGTTGAACAATCTTTCTCGTGATTCACAGTCAACAACACATGACTTTGATTCATCTGTTGAAATTCCTGTAATTAATGAGGGCGAGCAGTCAGACACGCAGTCAACTACCCCCACACTCAACATCGCCGCAATAAGCAGAGCGTTCTCTGTCGATCTAGACGATGGCTGTAGCGGACTTGATGCCGACACTGATCTCAAGATTGGAGCTGGTGAGGAGAAGAATTGTGAAAGGAACCTGCTTTTGCACAAGATACGATTTGATATCCGCGAATGCTGGCGAGCTGTACTACAACGTGAAGAGCAGTCGCGCGAATATGAAGATGCACCGCATGGTTGGAAGGATGCCCCTCTTCTCGGATGCGAGTTGCAGGGCCAAATCGTGCTAATTGGTGGCAAAGGCCATCCAAGCGAGCTGAAAGGGATGCCCTTCGCGCTTTGGTGGGATGCAGCAGACACCAAGCTGAACTCCTGTTTTGTACATACATTTCAAAAAAGGGAGGTCGGTCTTGATGGAGCGCGTGCAGATCTTCCTTTGGTGGGGCCTCAAAGTCAAGTTTTATTTGCCTTGCGCGTGGAAAACGGATTTTTTGGAAGGCAGTCGCGTCTAACGATCAGTGGTGAGGCGCGACTTAATCTGAATACAGCTTTTGGCGGAGGAGAAACGAATCGCGGAAGCGCTACACAACGTAGCCGAGTGGAAGACAGGATTCTTCTGGATGTTCCTATTAAATGGGATTGTGAGGATAGTGAAGATCAAGTGCTTCCAACCGTGCTTCCGTTGAAGATATCTTATCAAAGCTCACCGGCTTCGCTTGTTAGCAGAAAACCGCAAAATGGTGGTGAAATGATGAACTCCACGAATGGATTTTCTGATGATAGTTTCCTCGTGGAGCCCCGCCGTAACAGTGTTGCCACAACCTCATCCGGCAAACTATTGCAGCCTGCAAGTATTGCTATTTCGTTTAGGCTCCTAGCTCTGGCAAACTTTGCGCACCTATTGACCGGCAATGGACATCAAAAATGGAGCAATGATTCGGAGTCTACAAGTTCAGTGTCTCATCTTAGTGAGATTTTGAGGGAAAACAATGACTGTCACTCGGTACTTCTCGAAGTCACGCTGTGCTTGGGGAGTGAACTTCATGAACAAGAAGGAATATTGCTAGAGAACGAGAAGGGCGTTCAGGATTTGGGCGCGCATGTTTTTAAAAACGGTGGTAACTGGTACAAGCGTTGGCACTCATCACAATTTCCTGTTCGAATGAGCGATAGCATGGCTAACTTTGACAAGCTGTCATCCGAACTAGCTATGCAAGCTCACATGGTCTTAACCCCGGAAGTGGTAACTAACTTACAAGAGGCGTGTGCTAACGTGATGGTGCTTTTGTGGTGCAATACATGCAATGCACCTCATGAAATTGGAAGTTCAGAGGTGCCGATGGCTTCAGTTCTTTATCGTGCCCAGGGTGTTCGAGGCATGTTTCCGATTCGTGTAGGAACAGGTATAGCTGTCGGTGTCTATATCATACTGGCATGCTGCCTTTACTAATATCTTTTATTTTTGCATTCCAGAACTATCTGCAGCTCGAGTTGGTGTCCATTGTTTTGTAGATCACAGTCTCCTTGATTTACCTCGAGCCGTTTCGAACGAAGGTTCAGCAGCCACCGACGGTAATTCACGACTGTGCGATATTCAACTGATACCCGATCGTGGATTTGTGCGGCCACTACTGCCGCTGATGTCTCCCACAAGCCCAGAGGAGGTTACACAGAACAAAATTAATTTTTTGAATCCTTTCCTGAAAAAGGCGTGTGAGGTAAGTCTGTTCGTCCCGTTGCACTCAAAATCGACCCAACTGAAGCCTCACAACATCGTCACTTTTACAGGTATGGATTGAAGAAGGACGGAACATTGTGGCAAATGAAGGCGAGGCCGAACATTGTGTCTGCTCTGACGCTGTTCTACGAGTGTATGCTACAGTCCAAGCGAAATCTGGCGAATTGAAGCAAAAAGATCCAGATCCAGATTGGGACACTGTAAAGTTCACAGAAGTGAAGATTGGGGCGTGTCCTCAGTGGAATTATCGGGATATTCTTGATGCGGACGATGTTGACTGGCAAAGATTGTCACTGGAAGTGTCAGTTTGGCAAAACAACGACGAGCTACGCAACGATTCCTCTACCCTCACTAATCACGAACCTGGGAGAAGAGTGAAGCCAAATCCTCTCCCTCGCAGTGAAGATATTTTTGTTGGAAAGGTTCAAGTGGATTTGAGCCTTTTCTCCCGTGGTTGGCGCGACATTAATGGTTGGTACCACTTACTTGACAGCCAGCACAAAACCCGGGGGCAAGTTAAGGTCCATGTAAAAAATATTATGGCGGAAGATACGCTGACTGATTCGACACTTGCCAACACTGACGATGAACCGTCTTGGAGTACTAGTAAAAGCTCGACAAATGGAGCTCGCGAGGTAGACTCGGAATCAATCACCAAGGATGAATTTGTGTCACCGCAGCTCTCACTGGGCAATGCTGTGCTACCCGGATACCAGGCAGCAGAGAAGATACAAGCTCGGTTAAAGAGCTTACAGATATCAGAGGAGGGTATCTCTTCGCAAATTCAAGGTTCTACTAGTGAGTCTGTCGTCGCGAGGGATGATCTTCAACAAATTTCTGATACTGAGAAGGACAGTTCGAAGCCTTCCAGAACTGGCTCAGAGCTACAGGACGCGGTGGGTGATCGAGCTACCGAAGTTGTGGAGACTGTGCCAAACTTAGTGGACGGTGAGCTGGCCGTTGATGAACGGGATTCGGATGATGATACAACATCTGAAAACTATTCGTGCGTAAGTGCTGGTTTCCAGGCGAATGGAATTGACGAATTGGACGATGATAACATTGGTTCTGGCGTAGGAGATTCAGACGATGATACATTAGAGATCAGTACTGATTGTTTCAAGCCAATCACTCTAGCATCATTTGGCATTGATGAGCTGGAGTTGTCACCTCTTACAGAAGACGATACATCGTTGGACGAACACATGCCCGACACCGACGTCGAGGCTGTTGACGTTTTGCATCGATCTTTCAATGGAGGGTTGAAAGTAAAAGGAGTGGGATGTGAAAATGATGAGTTCTCAGCACATGATGTCAGTGATGAGCAATATGTTCACGATGAACCGCTAAGCACACAAGCGTCGAGGAAATCGATCGACGATAAAGCAGTCGATAGCACTACGGAGTCTCCTTCTGTAAATATTGGGCTCGACGTAAATAAGCTCGAGCTCAAAGAGGCTTCACGTACCAATGATGCTGCACTTGGTCCGCGTGTGAGCAATTTGAAACCAAAAGTTGCTGTTGATAAAGATGCGAACGAAGGCCAGCCTGCAAGTGATACTTCCAATTGCTCTGGTAAACCAACCGTTCAATATGCTGATAAAGCTGTTCAGGTTGACCTCCTTGAGCTGGAGATCCCGGACGCGATACCGTCTCCTACTCAGGCTGGACGAAGTATCAATTCGAAGCTTAACGGTGACAGCAATACTGGACTTGCTTCGAATAGTGAGAAGAACTCAACAGTCGATGTGGGTTGTGATGCGATGGAGAGTGCGAATATATTTTGCTCTGGTGAGGATGATTGCGAATCGGGGAGCGAGGCATCCGAAGCCTCTGCCACCAAGACCCTGGAAATGAAAAGAGATGCGGATCACGAAGTTTTAGAGGCAACTACAACGGGTAGTAAAGTGGGCATCCTCGGTGGCCCCAACGGACAGACTGCAGCTCGCAGCCCGTTTAGTAGTGCCGAGCATACAAATTCAGAGCAGGGCTGCGGTCAAGGTATTATTCAGCGCCAAAAGCATGCCGATGCAGCGCCATCTGAGCTGAAAAGTGAAAAACTCGAGTTGGTATACGAAATGCTGCGTGAAATGAGGGATTCCTATTTCGAAAAACCATTGTCGGATCCAGCCCGAGATGCTGAATATCGAGAGGTTTCGACGAAAGAAAGCAAGGAA
>AWVV02004288.1:0-48559 GCA_000500205.2 Phytophthora lateralis | reverse complement strand
AAGCTGCCGAAACATCTTCGTGCCCGTGTACATCGTTATCATGTACACGATGGTCTGCTGCTTTACAGCGCAGTCGACGACAAGGCAGATCGCATCGTCGTGCCGGATGATCATGAACTGAAGCTCAGGATCACGTATGAGTACCACGATGCCCCGACATCGGGACATCCTGGCCGTGAGAAGGCATACTTGCTTCTCACGCGTGACTTCTATTGGAGTCACCAGTACAAATGGGTACGCAAGTACGTTCGTGCTTGCGAGGTATGCCAGCACGTGAACCCTGCGGCCTTCTCGCAGCCTCCGTTTCAATCACTACCGTCTCCGTCGGAGTGCTGACAGTCCATTTCAATGGACATTATCTTTGGTCTTCCGCCAAACAACAAGCGGAGGACTGGTGTAGCGGTCTTTGTTGACCGCTTCGGCAAGATGGTGCATCTTGCTGCAGTACCAGCGGAGATGACAGCCAAATAGACGGCACGTCTGTTTGTTGACATGGTGTTCAGATACCATGGCATGCCCCTCGACATTGTGTCGGAACGTGATCCGCGCTTCACAGCGCGGTTCTGGCAAGAAGTGTTTACACTTCTTGGAACGCAGTTGTATATGTCGACCGCGGACCACCCTCAGACCGACGGACAAACCGAGCGTGTCAACCGTGTGTTGGTTGACAACCTAAAGAGCTACACGCACTCGTCCCATCAATGGAGCGACTGCTTACCGATGGCGGAGTTCACCATCAACAACTCGGTACATGTGTCGACCGGACACACACCGTTCTACGTGAACGTCATGCGGCATCCACGCGTACCGAGCGTACTCCTCCTTCCTTAAGTGGGGGAGGATATCCGGTTACTTCCAAAGAACCGAATAAGCACGCTGATACGTTACACGTATCAGCTGTGACGACTCGCGCTCGCGCTGCGCGCAGTCCCGACAACTAGAAGACAGTGTCTACGACGGGCGTAGACACTGTAAAACACCACGCACAGGCCGGGCCTGCTGCGAACGAGGAGTACGAACTGAACCAGGGCGTCAGCTCGGGTGCAATGGACTTTGTCCAGCGCCGACAAGCCGTCATCCGGTTTGTCCAGGATGCAATAGCAGCTTCTGTCGGTCGACAGAAGCTGAACGCCGACAGCACTGGCAGATGAAACACATATGAATTCAAAGTGGGTTCATAGGTTTTACTAGCTACTCAGAACCTAGCTAAACATGCAGTGTCTGACTTCGGAGCAAGCAAGCTTGCTCCGCGCTTCATTGGGCCGTTCACCGTGTTGGCGAATCATGGCAACGCGTACACACTGGACATACCGTTCAGCATGCGCCTCCACCCGACGTTCTACGTTGGGCGTCTGAAGCCATACGTGCAACACGAGTCACCTACGCCGAGTGACTCGTCGATGCGCCCTCGAGGGCGGCGACGCGCTTCGCGACGCCAGCGAGCGTCGTCCCGATCTCGACCTTTACGTTCGAGGTCGTCTGCGCAATCTCGGCGCGCTGAGCCTTCAACAAGCTCAGCTCCTGACGCAGGGTCGCGAACTGCGATGTCTGGAGGCGTTCAACAGCCTCCAGACGAGACTCAAGGCCGGGTTGACCAACCCCGAGGCGTCTACTCGCTGCCTCCGCCCCCGTTGCGAGACGCACGCGGGGCAACTCGCTGAATCGTCCAGCGAATTGTTGGTCATCGGAACCGGACCCGAGGTCCGGTTTATTTTCGTATGTGGTGGAGAGGATGTCGTCCCCACCGAGATACATGGGAGCCGCGGAACGTACTGATGGAGGACGTTCCGGAAATGGTGACGGCGTACGAAGCCCGCCACCTCCGCCGAAGGGCGTAAAACTTGGGCGAGCGCTGTAGTCGCCTACACCACTCGGATAAGTGTTGCGGTCACTCACAACACTCGAAAACACCTGCGCCTGCAAACTAGCGCGCAGGGCCTTGCGATCTGCAGGTACACACATGGACGTGTACCCGTTAACGTCCAGATCGGAAATGCGTACTGCCCCCGGGCAGCAGTACACACACATAGTCTCACAAGGCACTGCGCAAGGAAGCCCAGCGTTGACTGCACCATGGTGCAGTCGTTCAAGCTTACCACGCTTCGAGAACTTCTCGTAGCGCTCCCGCGCCAGGCTAATTCAATCACGATAGCCAGCGGAGTTCTTGTTGAAGTTATCAACAAAAGCACTCCAGCTTTGTCAAAGTGCCTACCACTCGGGCACTTTGCGTCTGCGAGAAGGCTTCTTGCACACAAACCATTGGAGCTCATGGAAGAACCCGATGTAATAGTCGCGCCTTTGATTCGTCATCGGATCAAAGTGAAACCCCTTCGCGACGTCATCGTCAACGATGGCGTTGCACGAATACAGCCGGTACGGATTCAGTGACACAGTCGCACCGAATCGGCTGCCGATCTCAGACTGAGAAGGCATCCACAGGTCGCGCACTGGCTCAGTGCTCGAGACTGAAGGAACAACGGTCGGAGTGGAATCACCTCCACTCCGCGGAGTCGTAAGTGCTCCAGTAACAGCGATCGGTGTTTCACTGCCGTTGCGCGAGCCCTTCGAGTTCGAAGTGTCCGAGTCGTCCTCGCGTGGACGACGCGAGCCAACATTGGAGCCTTTGTGAGCCGGAGACAAGGTATCCTTGTCTCCCTCAACCTCTCCCTCCTCGACATCGCTCCCAAAGCCGAAGGGAATACCCTCTCCACCAGGAGAGTAGATACCCGCGCCAGTCTCGACAGCAAGGGTCTTGCCTGTCTTGTTGCGAATGGCATGCTTCGCATAGTGCTGCGTTAGTGCATACTCGTTTCAGAAAGTCAGGTAGCTTGTGGTACACAAGATGGTACCCGCCAGTATTCATTTAACTATTTTCCACTCCTGGCCTGTTGGTTGGCGCAAACGGCTTGGAAACCCATACCTTGTTTCACAAATGCGACGCAGGTCTCCAATTTATTTTTGTGTGTGTAGCTACTGCGGAAAATACGAAACGACAAGGATGTTTTGTTATTAGTCATCTCTACATCTTCAGTTGCTGAATCATTGGTAATCGAAAGCTGCTGAGACCACGGGTTGGTCGCCTGCCCTGGTTTGGCCTGTGCTGCTTGTTCAATTGCTTCCAGAGTTTCGCTAAGTGACCGGCGCGACTTGTATATCGTACGGGTGACTTCATGGAGTCTGGATCGCCATTTGCGAGCGTTCGAGCGCTCGTCCTTCATATCCGTTAGGAACAGTTAAATGAGTTTGTTCATTTCCTCTTCCATCAGGTCTGGGTAGTGACTTCGGTCTGGCGGTAACGCGTCGATAGGTCGCGACGTAAACACTTCCTGCATGTATTCCGTGGCGCTGTCCCCTTCCTTGTCTGCAGCAAGGTCATATCACGCAGCTCGCTCCTTAGATATTCGTACATCTCCGTAAACGACAGCGGTTCAGCCGTAATTTCATCGAAAACTGGTGGTTCTGACTGGCTACTCATGCTTTCATTGTCCGACCCAGTTACGCTGGCTTCTTCAGTACGGCATTGCTTTGCTTGCCCTGTAGTGTCTTTCGTCTCCGTGGCTGGCCTTGGTGCCGTCACATCAATAATCGCTTCTTGTGCCAGCGCTTGTTGCACATCTTGCTCCGTGATTGGGCCGATGGGAGCCACACCTGGAGGTTGTCCTTGGCCTTCCGTGTTGGGCACCCACGCTTGCGAGAAGATCGTGGTGCTCCAAATAGAAAGTCGTATAGTCAAGTCAAGTCAAAAGATCCAAGTCCTTTCGCCTTTGCTCTTGTGTGTTGATTTACACCTTCTTCGTGAGAAGGCTCCCCCCGAACACGCGCGGCTCTGCAGCAAATTCGGAAGTGGTACTGTGCGTTCTCTGTGGTCGAGAGTTTAAAACCTAGCTAAAGATCCAAAAGACGTCGCTTTCGCTCTCAGGTGGTCGAGAGGTTGCGTCGTCAAAATAGCAGCTGCTTCAAAAGAGGGTTCTAGTAATGTTCTCGGTGGTAAATTACGGTAAGAAAAAAAGTGACCGCGTAATGTTCTACGACCCATGTTCGCACGACAGGTCCAATTTTTCCACTCCCTATCTCCAAAATTCTTCAAGCCGCCTGCTAAACAGCCACGTGTTCACGAAGCTCTGTTGAAACATGAGGCGGTACTGCTCGAACTCGACTGCACCGACAGTGGGCAGTTGGATGTCTGGTAGTTGAGACTCTCGTAGCTGCTGAAGCGTGAAGGCCACGGTGAACCGCGAAGGAGGTTCTGGAAACGTTTCATGAAAGTTGCTTCCTCCGAGGCGGTAAGCCGACCCAAAGGAGCTAGTGAGTACAGCCGTGCATTGCCTTGGACTCGAAAGCGTCACCATTCCGCTGACAAGACTGGGGCTTCGCTGAAACGCGTCTTGTACCTCACTCTCTCGCTCATGCAAATAGGCCAATCGTTCTTTCACTTGCTCCTCTTCAGCTTCGCTTGTAACTTGGGCTAAAAGCTATGTGGCACAGCAAATTGTGAGTGAGTTATTTCCTCGGTATCGTCAGCTCGGAATTATGTAATTCCCCTTACCTCTCGAAGCCATCCTGGCAGCACCGTTGAAAGTTGCCACGTACCAACCTGACAGCAATACACTTGCAGTTCACCAGATCGAGGGGACTCTGTTTTATCTCTGCCGGAACCGGGATCTGATTGAATTCGATCGTGAGATACAAAGCTGCAAGTCCCGCTGAAAGCAGGTAATTCAGTAGGATCGAGTTCCGATGTATCCGCGGGACTATTTTCATTGACTGCAAGCAGCAGATGAATAAATTGGTTAGTCAACTCCTTGGAGATCAACCCAGCACTTCTCTTGTCACCCGCAGAACCCGAATTTTCATCAGACGCAGGGAACTGTGACAGTACTTCTTCACCAGCAAGTGGGGTCTTCTGGATGAAACAGTGCTGGTATGTATATCGCTCGAGTAAGGTTCCCTGGGTGAAGAAGGTGCTGGGACGATTGCCAAAGTTTGGTGCTCGCGATGGACCCACCACGCACTGGAATAAAGCTTGGGAGTTTGCCGAGGGCAAATTGGGGAACGCTGTACTGGTGAGATTTCTCTCGTTAGTGTATACTTCGCGAATCACTGAATCAAAACTTCGGTAGCGATTTCCGCTGAGAAGAATGGCTTGCTTTTTTGCTTGGAACGTTAGCTCAGCCGTGAGATCCATTCGCTCCCAGTTGAAGAGGAGCTCAAGCAGGCGTGCCACATCTTGGGGGTAAAACCCAAATTTGCGCCGATAAGCGACGTCCATACTAGCCATTTCTCTGATGGTTTCAAGAGACTCATCAATGAGTGCCTCGGTCGAGACTAGAAGTAGCCTCGTCAGCGTTGGAGTCGCAAGCAACATTTGAAGCGCTTCCCACGTAGATTCATGAATACAGGAGCCTCCAAGTCCCTGGATCGGTATCACAAACAATCCGAAGGACCCAAAGCAGTGATGCAGAGGCTTACGCCATCGAACTTCGTCACCGCGCAGGCGCTTCGAAGGAGGGAGAAGCAAGTTTTGGTACCGCACGTGAAATTTCGTTAGCAGTTCCCGAACACTCACGTTCTGCAGATCTTCGCCGTCTTGATTGTTTGCCGGAAGTTGGTCGTTCTCGTTCGTCAAGATTAGATGTGCGCCGTGTGCGAGACTCTCGCGGATTCCAGGTGCATTCCACGTTGTTCGGTACATTTCACGAAATTTGCTCAGAATGACAGCCCCACCCGTAAATTTACTCTCCTGTGAGTCAAGGGTTTGATTTGGTGGAGACGTGTTGTTACCAGCAAACACTAGTGCTTCGTGGATATGAACGTTGGATTCCGGGAAGAATTGCCCGCCGAGATGCACCGTCAAGGTAAGACCTACGAAAGGCACCTCCCTCGTGTTTTCGGCAATTGCGTGCCACACGTTGGGCTCCTTGTTTTCTTCGTCTAGCATACCGGGGATGTTCAGCGCCTTGTTCTCATCGCAAAGTGCGATGACATTAAACTGCTGCGGAGACTTAGCTACCGTCGTGAAGCTGGCTTGGAATTGGTCTGGGCACTGGACGTTTTCAAAGGAGACTCGATAGAAGTGTCCAGGCCGCAAGTGCGCGATGAAAAACGAATTTGCTTGCTCAGCAAAAAAGCGTTGAAAAACACGGCGGCTTTCCTGGGTTAGTGGGTTCTCCACCAAGCATACAACACTGGCATTTCGGTCAACCTCTAATAGGACCACGGCACATGACTCATCAACCCATCCGATAACCGGACCAAGCAGCACCTTTGATAGACTGCTTGTCAGCATATCTTTGCCAACGCGCTTCGCCTCGATCACGTTGCTCTGAGCGCTCTCCAGTTTCAATTCCAGGAAACTCTTTGTGGTGGCAACGTCTTCGAGATGTTCATATTCAAATCGCTCGTGAAGAAGTCCACTCCTCATTGGAATCGCGGAAGGGTGCGGTGCTGCTGAAATCGCCCCGATCGTAATTTGCTCCGCCTCCGTTCTCAGTTTGGTGTCCTTCACTCGCATCTTTGCAAAGCAACGCACTGGGTTTGCCCCACCAAGCACAAGAAATTCGCGCTTAGACTGTTGTAGCTTCCATTCGAAAAGCTGGGACAGTAGGCGAGCCTGTGCTTCGGCATTTGCGTTCCACGACGTCTCAATTTCTTCAGACGCGGTTGACACAGAGCGTTTCAATTCTTGAACAATGTCATCAACAAGCGGAGCTTCCGTGCAAATTACGAGTAGCTGGATGCTGGTACGTTCCAGTGTTTCCGCGATGAACCTCCACTGCACGTTGCTTAACAGCTCGCTTTCACGCGCTTGTGATCCACCCGGTTCCGTTCTGCTGCCGCGCAAGTCCAACATGAGAATACCAATACTTCCCACTTCAAACAGGAACTCTTCGCCGCGCTGTGGGGCTAAAAGTTGGTTGTAGCTCACCAGCTGCTTCTCAAGATTCGCCTTGTCAGCCTCTAACGCACGCAGGTGTTTCTCCACTCGCCTTGCTCCTTCAATTTCGTGCCGCTTCTTTTGAAGCTCCAAGTCTTCCATCGTTTTAGGGATTTGATTCGACACGGAGAAAATTTGAGCTGTCGACGCCAACGCTTTCTCTGCGATTGCCAGTAATTCAACCTGTCAGAGTTTAAAAGAAGTCAGTCTCGCGCATGTTCAGCACTCAATGAAATAGCACTGAGGCCCACCTCACGCTCGACCAGTTGTTTGAAATCGCTATCCCATAGTTGCCGTTGATATTCGAGATACAGACGTCGAGCACACCGTGTAACCGTACGAATGACTTGCATCTATAGCAAAAAAGCAGTGGTGAGGTCATGAAAATATGGCAAACGAATACTGTAAACGCAGAGTTTTCATACACGTAGCGTGGGCTGTTCATGGTTGATGTAAAACTCATCACGAGTAGTGAACCGCGGGTAAATGTCAGCATCACTCCACATCATCAGGTTGCTGGCGTTTGCGAGCACAAACTGCAGATTTGGCGACAGTGTCCACTGCGACCGATACGCAGATCGCAGCACGTCCATCGCCTTCGCTTCCATCACCGACCAGGCCGCTTGCGACGTCATATCGCTCGCCAATCCTTCTCCATACAGAAGCAGGAGCTGCACTGCCTTGTTGAACATGGGTTTCATAGCCACCTGCCCCCCAAGATGCAGCACAATCTGCGTCCGGTCCTGCTCCACTCGCTCGCGAACTTCCTCCCACAGATTCGCCTCCCCACTCTCAATATCATACACGTTGTCCCCACTAACAACCACCAGATTCAGCCTGCTGCCATGCTCCAAGCTCTGCATCTGAAAATTCCCTCGTTTCGGCTCGACGTCCTCTTCGCGAATCCCACCGAATGTCACGGTATACTGTTTCCCAGGGACCAATCGCTCCAACACGAACACAGCAGGCCGATCGGCTTCACACTGCACAGAAACTTGATGCTGCGGCACCTCCACCATGGAATTCGTAGCAGCGTCCAGCGTCGACACATGAGCCGTCACAGCAGCCCGTCGATTCACTTCCAGCAGCACCCGAGCGCGTTGAAACTCCACTTTCCCCACAACAGGCCCCAGCATCACCTTCACATCTGATAACCCATTGAATAGAAAGCGCAACCAAGGTTAAATCTCCTCGACACCATCAAAACTGTAGTGCAACCGTGAAAAGTTAGAATTCGAGGCTGGGCTACCATTTCGAGTGCGGATTATCACATTATCCACTGAAATTTGACCCGGACGAAGAACGGGAGGAGGCCGACAGTGAGCGCTGAGCGCTTGTAAGGATCGATGCATGTCTGCTAGCTCCTCCTTGAGCCTCGAAGGCTCCGTCTCCCCACTCGGAACATTCCCCATGGCAAATGATACACCGCGCCTCTTGAAGCGGGTCCTATTGCAAATATTGTGTTGTGTCTGACACACAATTTCCCTCAGTGTTATATTTCGAGCCAAACGTTGATGCTGCTGGACAAGAGGAAGGAGGTGCTGCGCCTGTACCGCGAGATCCTGCGCACCACGCGCATGTTCCCGCACCTCAACGAGCAGGGGCGGCCCTGGTCGGTCGTGCTGCACAAGAACGCGCGCATGGAGATCGAGCAGAACCGCTATGAGACGGTAAAAAAAAAAAAGCGAGAGCGCCAATACCTGTCAAATATCAAAATAGGATCCCTAATGTCATATTTATAAAAGAACGGCGAGACAATCTCCAAGCGCATTCTCTTTGGCTGGAAGTGTCTGCAGGAAGTCCAGGAGAAGGTACACGGGCTATAACGTTGGAGATTAATGCCATTATTGACAGGTCGAATGTTTTATTTTTCAGATGATGGAGAAGCAGCAAGAGCTATCGAACCCGAACAGTGACAAGAAACAGTGAGATCAGCAGGTGTTTACCAGTCGAACGAACGGCTAACAATGTCAGAAGATGCTGCTGTGTTGCTGCTTCATCGCAGCGATGCAGATCAACTTGAAGTTGTTTTAACTTAGCAGGATGAAGGAGTCGATCCACTGGAGCTGTGCTGATGTGGAGTTGTTTTGGTTGTACAGTACAAAGGGCAGAGAGCAGATTGCAAGATGAACGCTTCTATTGGAGACAGGGAATCACAATAGAGGCATGAAGTGCTGATTGCTACGGAACTCGAGGTACAGTGTAAACAGCACGTGCAGCGACTCGTAGACGTTCTTGTGTACGGGGATATCCAGCAGTGCGCAGATGACCCGCACGTACTGCTCGAGGCCCATGTCCAGGTCTGCACTGGGTAAAATCGTCTTGCTCAGTAGCTCTTCGAACTCTTCTGGCCACACCTGCATGAGACTCTCGATGTCGGGCATCGTCTTGGTGTAGTGGACTTGAGGCGGAGGCTTGGTACGGTGCAAGTCGGCGATGGACTTGATCCAGCGGTCGATTTCTCGTGGCGACTTCTCTGCGTTCTCGATGCTACGGACGACGATGTCGCCGTGCTTCTTTTTGGACGTGGACCGCAGTTGTAAGTCGAGTACTGTCGCGTCCGACTGGTTCAGACTCGGTTCGTCAAGCATTTTGAGGCCCAGCTGATCGGCGTGATCATCCGGTCGTGGCACCTTGAGGAAAGCGTCCATGTCTCCAACAGCAGGAATGTACTCAGGGATGAAGCACTTGAGTCGCGTCTCCAGCTCAATCTCTTGCGCTTTAAAGCGTCCAATGTACTGGAACAGCTCGCGGATCTCATGGGAGACCTTCAGGTGTGCATAGTCACTCTCCTTGTAGCCGCCTGCGTTCGCCATCATCGCCGCGTGATTCGAGCTGCCTCCGCTGCTGGCAGCGCCGGACCCAGAGCTGCTACCCGCGAGTGGAGCCGCAGCAGAAGCCGCGTGAGACGTTGACTGGGACTCTTCGCCTTCGTCCTCCTCCTCATCATCGTCGTCGTCTTCGTCCCCACTCTCCGACTCGTCAGAAGAGCTGGCGGACTCCTGCGCGGGCTTTGGCGCTGGCTCAAGGCGTTTTTCCAGCGCAGCAACTGCAGGTTTTGGCACTGGAGCCGCAGCGATCTCTGAGATTTTCTTGCTCTCGCTCTGTTGCAGTGGAGGCTGTTGGCGTGACGCTGCTGCTGCTAGTGCCGGCTGGCTCTGCTTCGTGTCTTGTCGAGCTTTCGGACTTGGCTGGCCGTTGGTGTCGATACTGTCGCCCGAGTCGCTCAGATCCACTTCTTCGTCGAACGGTTTGTTCTTCGTCTCGCTGCCCACTGCCCCTGGCGCCACACTCTTGGCCTCGGTCGAAGGCTTCTCGGGTGCAGCAGTCGACGTCTTCTTTGGACTCTCCACCTCCTGGACACTCTCGGACAGCTCAAGAGCCTCGTCGAACGGCTGGTTCTTGAACGTTTTGCCTCCGCCGGGCTGCTTCTTGGGCGAGTTGGGGTCCTCGGACAAGATGCTGCCTTCCGACTCGCTCAGGTCCACGGCTTCGTCGAACGGTTGGTTCACAAACGCGCGCTCCGAGCCCGCGGTCTTGACGCCGCCCGCCGCAGCTTTGGCTCCTTCGCCGGATGTTTTCGCCTTCCGGTCGTCGTCCGACTCGGACAGGTCTTGTTCGCTCGAGTCGTCGTCCTCGCTGCCGCTATCCGAGATGTCCTCGTCGCTGTCGTCCTTACCGGAGTCATCGTCTGCGTGCTTGGACTCGCGCTTGGACATGGTTGCTGCGGGTGGGCGATGGATCTCGTCCTTTTGGACACGGTCGCGTCCGTTCACGAATTATCTGATACAAGCTTTGGTGAAAGTTGGGAAATTAACGTTACGCCCATTTGGGCCGAAGCTACAAACCACTACTCGCAGCAGTGGCACTTCTAAATCTGTTTTCGCTGCTCGACGAAAGACAGCCATTGATTCCTGCTCCACCTACCAACATCTCGCTGTTTTAGACGTTTTAAGTTGGGACCTCGAGTCCCAACTCTTGAGAACGTTCTTGGCGGCGAAAGCTGCCAGTTTGTGGACCCCCGACTTGGGCGTATGGGAGCACGAAGGTGGGGAAAATGGAGAAGACGTGCGGCATATCGTCGTGCACATCGACCTCCCAGTTTGTCACTCTGTCGGCAGTGGTTTTCGTTGCAAGACGTGCTGCCTGTTGATAGAGGTAGTCCATTCGACCGGTCTGCAAGAACACAGGCGAGAGACCACGGAGGTCGCAGTGCACCGAGGAAGCGTCCGCCCACGTGCTCGGGTCGGCGCAACTTGGGTGGTACGTGATACAAACCGTTGTGCACAGGAGACGCGACAGGAAGCAGTTCGGGGCGTCAGGTTCGTCACCCGAGAGATCGACGGCAGGGGCGAGCAGCATAGCAGCGAGGGGCTGGTGATCTGAGCTGGAGGCACGGAGTCGGAGCAGTGCGGACATGACGAGGCCTCCACCGGCGCTATCACCAGCGAGAATGATCTACGACGGCGAGAGCCCTTCGCGCCCCAGCAAGTAGTCTTCGTACAGAGCTACGACGTCCTTCGGCTGGGTCGGGAAGCAGAATGGTGCTTTACGATGATTCCCGAGCAGGAGGTCGACTTTGAGGTCTTTACTACTCCGCTTCGCCAATTCTTCCTCGATGGCGGAGACTAACGACGCACCAAGCGAGCTGTAGAGTCTCGGACTGAGGAGCGCGAACCCTCCGCCGTGCACATACAGCACCACCAGACGCTTGTCTCGGCTTGGACGAGGTTGTTTGCTTCGAAGCCACACGTGCTCGAGTCCATTGAAGTGCACAGGCTCGAGGCTTCGGCTGAGCTGGCGACACGAGAACCAGTCCAGCAGGGAGCCCAACGCGTCACTCTGCGCACGGATCCACTTGGCGTGGTGCTCGAGCATCATTCGTCCGCCGTACGTCTCGGTGCACTCGCGAATCAGCGAGTGGAGGAGCTCAAAGCGCAGCGACCAGTTGGGGAACTTGGGGGTGCAACCTCGCAGCAGGAACTGCATGAAGCTCTTTGCGATCGCAACTGCCACACGCAGGAGCAGCAGAATCGACTCCCACGAGCTATCGCACATGCCCATGAAGACTACGTTGGGTCACCGCCACTGCAATCGCAGCCCCGGAGGCGACAAACGTCATGAACAACACGTTGTCGCGTTGGCTGGCGTCCATGAAAACACTTTGCAGCAGCACTGCCAAAACCAGCAATGCTGCCTGACGGTGGCTCTTGGACGCGATCATGGCCAATGCTCTCACACCTTGGACGTCAAACGAGGAATGGCTGCCATCGTTTAACGAGCGTCTGTCCGACCGTTTGGACAGAGGAATCCCAGCACACGCCTGTACAAGATACCAAGCGCTCAGTGGGCGTAGACTCTAGGGAGGTACCAAAGAGAACGATCGCAGGAATGGGTCTCCTCTGTCTGTATTATAATTTGCGCCTACATGTGAGAACTCCTTCCTACCAAAGCTAGTAGAGTGCGTTCTTCGCATTGTACAAACGCCGGACACTAGGATTGGGAGTGATCCAGAGTTCCGGTGCTGAGAATCACTCGAGGAACTTGCCTCCCTAGTAGACAGTAGCCGCAGCCCGCCCCTTGTGAAAGATGGTCTTGCTCGGGAACTCTACAGGCACAGCCCGTAGTGTTGGCGCCTTTGGTTTTGGTCGTGTTGGTAGAGGAGACTTCGTTTCTGACTGGTTCTCCTGCTCCTCGCTGGATGAGGAACACTCAGTCGAGGATGAACACTGGGAAGAAACTGACGACTCGGACGCAGACAGCGATTCCACCACAGGCGATAAGTTGCTCGACGACGGCACGTGCACCAGCGAGAACAAGGTGGCGCCACTAACGCGGCGTTTCCCCTGTCTGAACAGCACTTGCTTTGGCAGGTAGACGCCGCATTCCGGCAGCTCTTCTTCCTGGTAGAGGAATGCCTTGCCTTCTTCACGCGGAGGAGGCTTGGCCTCGACGGCTTCTTGGAACTTGACAGTCTTTCTGTTCGGATCCTGAGTCTTGTACGACCTCTTGGGCAGGTTCTTGATGCTCACGCACTTGCTTGGTGACTTCTGGACCTTCACACATTTCTTGTCGGGGCTGTTGTACGACTTTGTGGGCGATCGAGCACGCTTGTCTGTAGTGTCAGTGGTCGTAGCAGGCTCAATCAGCTGTATCGGTTCGTTCGAGTGCAGACTGCTGTAGTGGTCGTCCTTGTACAGCAACTGCAGTATCCGGTAAGGAGGCGGTGGAGGCGGACTCTGCTCCTCGGTGTCTCCTTCATCGTCGTTCGTGACTCGGAGTCTTCGAACGGGGCCTGTGTGTACTACGATGTGAATGTTGAAAAGCCTAGCAGCAGCGTACAGCTCGAGGTGGCCACCCCACTCGCCGTCGTTGCGCATGCGCGTGCAGTAGTAGCTCAGTTCTTCATCTTCCACGAATGGCCGGAAGAGCTGCTGCTCCCGCTCGATGAAGTC
Organism: Phytophthora lateralis; assembly: GCA_000500205.2. Classification (NCBI taxonomy): domain Eukaryota; phylum Oomycota; class Peronosporomycetes; order Peronosporales; family Peronosporaceae; genus Phytophthora; species Phytophthora lateralis. Next base: position 35,170 of record AWVV02004288.1, on the reverse strand, counting down.
AACGAGCCGCCGTCGGATGTCTTGGTGGAAATGTTCGGTCGTGTAGAGCTGGTCACTGATGGCACGGAATAGGCAGTTGCCGTCCTTGGCGATCGAGACGACAGCCCAACTGAGAGCTGCGTAGTGAGCTTCAACCTCTTCGTCGCTTGTCCAAGGTGCGTCTCGCTCTTCCACGTCGGTGCGTGGCGATCCGTACTCGACTCGAGGCACGTATCCACTCCCGGACTCGGTTCTCGGTTTGGTCTTGTCGATCTCTGCATCTACCTCTCGAGCTGCTGCGACGGCGTCGGCAGCCAAGTCACCCCCGTCGGCCGCCCCCTTCGAGCTGGAGCTGAACCAGAAGCGTACGCCCTTGTGTGACTCGCGTTTGCTGCTGCTTTTTGTTGACGACCGAAGACTGAATCGGTAGCTAGACCTGCCACCCGTAGGTGGAGATGTAGGAGCTGTCATGGTTGAAATACCTGTGCTATAGCTGCTGATAACTTGGCTGAGTGCAAGTTCTACTGCTGTCGGCTTTGCGATCCTTGCGTCGCGTAGTGAATTCACAAATGGATGAAACACCACTCGCTTCCGAAATGGGTCGGGTCACACGGCAGAGGTAGCCAGCAGTTCCGCTCCAGCTGGACAATCGAGTCGCGCATAACGCCACGCCGTTTGTGGCAGGCAAACGCACAATTGCCCAGCTGGCGACGTCTAGCGTGTCGTCAGGCGGCGACTAGTGATGGCGCGCCGTTGATTCAGCGTACCAAATAATGAGCCGCAAGAAAGACGATAACGGACAAGAACCGGCGTCGGAGACCTCATCCGCGGCATGAACCTTCATCCGATGCATCTACTGCTCGGTCCAGTCACCCTGGTTACTCACGAGTGCTGCAACCGGATCCAGATCGTTCATTTCTGACTTTACCTGCATGCATCGTCGATTATTTCGGCGCCGATCGCTGCTTGCGAGCGACTTTCTCGGCCTTGCGCAGTTGGCGCTGCTCTTTCTTGCTCAGCGTCTTGCCAGCTGCACCACTGGTAGTTCCAGCTGATACCTGCAGCTGTTCACCGAGCCGACTTGCCAGTCGATAAACGTCGCCATCCGTTACTAGAACAACGCGCTCTTGTCGTTGCGCTACCTGGTCTTCTCCTGCGGCTCCTGGTGTCGGGCCGTACGCCTGCCATCGCTGCAACATTGAAAAACGAACGCTAACGCATTAGTAACCGCGCAACGCTAACGAAAATCCACGAAACGCACGCACCTTGGCGAAGTCCTGGGAACGGAAGCCGTCGCAGTCGAGTTCAATAGAAGCCGGCAGGCCGTCAGGGTAGACGGGGTCACGCAGAGTTCGCACGCTGTCGTAGTGGTCTTCGCCGTGGTAGGCGACGTGGGCGAACCGCGTGGGTTTGAGGTGGTCGCACTCGATCACCATTATCTTCGCACTGGGCTGGTCTTGGTGGACGACCACGTACACCTGAAAGAGGCGAGCAGCCGCATACAACTCCTGGTTGCCGCCCCACGTGCCGTCCTCCCGCATGCGCTCGCAATACTGACGACAACATTCCTTGAGCCTTTCGTCCACCCACAAGAGACGACCAACACTTACTTTCTCGAACTTCTCTTCATCTTCCATGAACGGCTCAAAGTCGGCGCGATGCTGTTCCAAGTAGGTGACGATTTTCTGCAAGACACGAGGTCAACCTCCTCACTTTACAACACCATCAGACACTCGCCTACCTCTCGAATGTCTTCGTGGCGGTGCTGGTCTCCGTACAACTGGTCGCCAAGAGCTCTGCAAAGCACCAAGCCAATCTACAGTCTGTAAGGCCCATACATACCACAACAACACGAATGCTTCCTCCTACCGGAACAGGCAGTTGCCATCGGCCTCCACCTCCTGCAGGTCAAGCGAACGATGTGAGATATCCGAGACTTTGCACTTCAAACTCGAAATTTGGCATCACCAGCAGCATTTCCGTACATGCAACTTGCAGCCGACCGATGCCAATTGCTTCCTCATGAGTTTGATGCAGTCGTCGTCCACCACATACGACGAGCCCTTCTTCTTGTGCTTAGCCTGGCCGCCATGCAACTTCTTGCCCGTCGCGACCTCAAAAATGATTTTCTGTCGGACAAAACGACACCAAAACAGTCAGGAGCATGTAGTCAATGAGTGTACGCTATCATGCAGCTCCAACGCCACTCACCGGTGCCTGTCTGGCGAGCTTTTTCACGGCCTTGCGTGCCATACTCAGGATAATAAAAAAATCAAAGAGTTTTACGTATCATATGGATACATTGTGTACAAAACACCAGTTTGTGCAATGGTCCCTGCCAGTCAAAAAGTCTCGTGCCAAGATGGTCGAGACCCGCCGGACGTCGCGCCGTCTCCAGGCCAAGGCCGCTCTCAGCACACCGCCACGCAAGACGCAGGACAAAGAGAGTGAAGAGTCCGCGCAGGAGATCCCAGTCACGATGGACGAGGAGGAAGTTGTGGCCATTGCCTTCGACACTGAGTCCGAGAAGACCCAAGAGAAGCCTCAAGAAGAAGAAGAAATTATGTTGCTGGATGAAGAAGAAGAAGAGGAGGAAGATGTGGACCACTACGTACGTGGATGCAACGTGCACTTGTCCCCCGATATGCAGTGTGTGTTAACGTACCTCTCTTGTTATTCTTATGCAGGCTTTCCTGGCGGCGTCAGGGCTCAACCTGTCCACAAAGGCTGCGACTATGGCGCTGAAAGCTGCAGCGTCCGCTGCGAAGCCGTCGACGGCTGCGTTGAAGCGGCGGCTCGTGCCGAACCAGTTGGACAGCGGCGCGTCGCAGTTTAAGGAGTTCTTCGCCTTTGACGGCACCAAACACGCCACGGCTGCGGCGCTGCGGGCCGATGCGCGCGCGGCGGAGGAGGCCAACGTGGTCGCTTCCGGGCAGAAGGAGGTGGCCCACTCAGAGCGACAGCGTGCCGAGGCGCTGCACAAGAAGTCGGCGGGCCGCCGGTGGTTCAACTTCGAGTCGGAGGACATGTCGGAAGACGCGCGACGCGACTTTGCGCTGCTGCGCATGCGTAACTACCTGGACCCCAAGAAGTTCTACAAGAGCTCGGACCACTCGCGCGCGCTGCCCAAGCACTTCCAGATGGGCGTGGTCGTAGAAGGCGCGCACGAGTTCCACTCGGCCCGCCTCACTAAGAAGCAGCGCCGCAAAACCTTCACGGACGAGATCATGGCGGACGGCGACATCGTCGAGTACACGACGCGCGTGGCCAGCAACATCCAGAGAGCGCGCAGCAGCAACGGCCGCAAGAACAAGAAGAGACGACGCAACTAGTAGATGCGGCTTTAGCCCTAGGCAGCAATATAGATTCCCATTCATTTCCTCCCGTGAAAGATTCGGAAGGTGCCGGCGTGCAAACATTAGCTCGGGACACTTCAACGTGTGGTTGTCGCGACGTGTTGAGCTGCTTCAACATGCCACCCGTCGAGTTGAAGTGCGACTTTGGTCATTTCCAGATCTCTGCCGATGGTCGGGCTGACCAAGTCGATGAAGCTTCAATGGAGCGTGCTCAGCCGCTTCTGGGCGGACCCTGGGCGGAAACGCTTGGTCGTGCGACTGTTTTTGAGCGGAGCCACCGGAGCTTTGGCCCTGGCGGTAGTTCGCGCTGCTTTCAAGGGAATGTGCGCGACACCGTGGGAGGCGATGCGCTTGGCTGTGCGTCTGGTTGCGCTCATCGGATCAACTGCCGTCGCGTTCGTGGCCCGGGGTTGCAAGCCCAAATTCAAGAACTGGACGCTCCGCTTCGAGATCCTGTGCACCATCATCCGAGAATGCACCCGAGGCTCGCATGGCGAGCGAATGGTGATCGACGCCAAGCACGCGCAGGTGATCCGATCGCAGAGCGCTGCCTTCGGTACCGTCCTGGGATGGTTCGCTTGTCTGCAGCATGGTCGGCGGATCGAACCTGTGCACGCCAATGGACTTGAGCACGTGTGGCTTCGATCCGCTGCTGCTCGGACACCCAGCACAAAACGCTTCGTGGTGCTGTACGTCCACGGCGGTGGGTTTGCCGTCATGAGTCCTAGACTCTATATCACCTTTGGAGCTACGCTAGCCGTTGCAATCGAGAGAGAGCTCCGTCGAGTGCTCGACACCACGGAAGCTGTTCCAGTTGACGTGTTTCTCGGGAACTATCGCAAGGCACCCGAGCACTGCTTCCCGACGCCGCCTGAAGATACAGTCGCGGCGTACAGGCACTTGCTCCACACGGAGGGCATCCCACCGGAGCAGATCATTCTTGCCGGAGATAGCGCCGGTGGAGGACTCGTCATGTCCACGCTGCTGAGGATGCGAGATGCCAGCAAAGAGCACCTGCCTTTGGCCGCCGTCCTCATCTGTCCTGCCGTCGATCTGTCGGAGGTTGAGACCCAAGGCGAGTCGGTTCACTGCCTGCTATCGCCGGAGATGATTGCTGCTGGACGACTGGGCTACCACAAAACAGCGTCAGACCCGACGACGTGGGCCGATGCTTCCTCCGTGCACTGCGATCTGCGCGGCCTTCCGCCCGTGTTTGTGCAGGCTGCGAGTCTCGACTACATTTACCAGCACTCAACGCGACTCGCACAGAAAGCACAAGCTGACGGCGTGGCCAACTGGGAGCTGGACGTGCATGAGGACCTACCCCACGTGTTCTCCATCTTCCCGACGTACGTGCTGCCGTACGCGCACGTTGGCGTACAGAGGATCGCAGCTTTTGCAGCCAAACACATTACCAACGCTGTGTGCGGTGGTGATGTTGATACTGAGACCCAAACGGCATCTGCGGCTTAGCTCTTCTGTCAGGACATTGAGTGAACTGCACGTACGTTTGGTACTGAAAAACTTGTTGCTTTAAATCTTCTACACGTGATACTCTTTACTTGTGCGCTCTGGTATTCACTGACGCTTTCAATGTACTAGCAAATTCTTATGCTGCCATAGCGGCGGGATTGAAGCCGCTGGTCTTCAACGTCGGGGGAAGCTGTCGGACAATGAACTGGGCCGTCTTCTCGATGGCCAAATCGGCGTGCGGCAGGAACCACGCCGGGAAAATGGGGAACACGTGGGGCATGGTCTCATGCAGATCGAACTCCCAGTTGGTGACGCCGTCGGCTTTAGCCTTGGCCACTAAACGCAGCGCGTGCTGGTGGATGCTGTCGAGGTCTCCGGTCTGCACGAACACAGGAGGCAGGTCGCGCAGGTCGCAGTGGACGGACGAGGCATCGCCCCACTTGCTGGGGTCCTCGATCGACGGGTGGTAGGCTTTCAGGACAGCATCGCAGCACTCCGGGGTCAGGATGCAGTTCGGCGACGGGAGTTCGTCCCCGGTGAGGTCGACGTAGGGGCACAGCAGAGCAGCACAGAGCGGCAGGTACTCGGGCTTTCGACGACGCTCTCTCAGCATGGCCGACATGATAAGCCCCGCTCCGGCACTGTCACCGGCCAGCACAACCTGCGAGGGGTCCAGGTTTTCGTGGCACAACAGGTGTTCGTACACCTCGACAATGTCCTGCGGCTGTGTCGGGTAGCTGTACTTGGGCACTTTGTGATAGTTGGCGAGGAAGACTTCAACGTGCACTTTGCTGGCAGCCTCCAGACCAAGCTGGCGAACCAGCTCCTTCTCGATGGAGCTGCACAGGGCGTTGCTGAAGTGGATGTAGAGTCTCGGACTCATGATGGCAAAGCCTCCTCCGTGGGCGTACAGCACCACGAGTCTCTTGGCGTTGGGCTTCCTGGGTGTCAACGACCTCAGCCAGATATGCTCGAGTCCGTTGATCACCGCGGGCTCGTAGCGCTTACCTGCTTTCCGGCAGGCCTTCCGACCCCAAAAGGTGCCGAACCACTCGCTCTGCTCTCGGACGATGGACGCGTAGCTCTCGTCTCCAAGCACGCGTTCGCCGTACATTTCCATGCCAACGCGGATGAAGATGCGGAACAGCTCGAACCGCAGTGTCCACTGCGGGAACACGGGGTGGCCGCCCCGCGCGACGTACTGCACCACCGTCTTCCCGAATGCCAAGAGCAGACTCCCAAGCAGGTGGACACCTTCCAGCGGGTTTCTGCAGAGCCCCCGCATCGCAATGTGCAGCACCTTGAGCACAACGGCTCCGCTCGCACCGCCAAACACCAGCAGCAGAAACTTGTAGCGCAGTTGCGGGTCGGCCCAGACTCGCCCCAACGCGGTGGTCAGCGTCCAGGGCATCGACCCGAGGACAGAGCTCAGTTGATTGAGGATGGCGAGCATGGCGGAAAGCTTGAAGACGTCGCGAAGACCCCGAGAAAAGGCAAATGATCCCGTGGCGAGTGCCCTCCGCCATCGACCACCGCCACGACCCCACAGCTGGTGGCCGAAGCCATTCCTCTTGCATCGTCTGCAGAGCGTGTATGCTGATGGATACCACCTCGCGTGACAGGGAAGCGCAATACATTGCTCGGTGTTGCTGCGAAGGGGTCAATTGTTGATCTGCGGACACTACAAGTTCTGATTGACCCCCGCTTTGGCTTGAGAAGCTAGTGCTAACGGTATTGCTGCTCATGATCGGTGCGAACATTATCTTTGGTGTCGCAGTGCGTCGCCAATGGTCAACGCCTCCGCATCCCAATCACCTTTGGCACATGGGTACCTCTCGTGTGGACGACCAGGTATCTGATCTCGTGCTTCGGACGAAGCATTCAGGATGCTAAGCGAAGAGTGCAACCTGCAAGCCGACACATTATTCGAGTGGACAATCTTAGGTGCTCGATGGCAATCCGTGGAGCCGAAGTTCATTATCTTGCTGCAGGTGGCGCGTCTACGCCTGGGCACGACGCTTCTCGGCTGCAGCCACCGCCTTGGCGAGACTCTGCTCGAACGGCGGGTAGCACACGCCTTCCTCGGTAATGATGCCGGTCAGGTACCGGTTCGGCGTGATGTCGAAGGCCGGGTTGAACACGGGGCAGCCCTCGGGCGCGATTCGCACGCCCTGGATGCAGGCCACTTCGTCGGCGCTGCGCTCCTCGATCGGGATGCCTATGCCCTCGAGGAAGCTGAGGTCGATGGTGCTGGTGGGCACGCACGCGTACACGGGCACCTTGTTCTCCTTGGCCACCACCGCCAGCTTGTACGTGCCGATCTTGTTCACCACGTCGCCGTTCGCAGCCACGCGGTCGGCGCCAAAGAGTACCACGTCCACCTTGCCCGCCAGCATCAAGTAGCCCGCCGCATTGTCGGCGATGAGGTGAATAGGCACGCCCTCGCGCATGAGCTCCCAAGCCGACAGCCGCGCGCCCTGCAGACGCGGACGCGTTTCGTCCACCCACACGTGGACGTTCTTGCCCTGCGCGTGGCACTCGTAGATGACGCCGATAGCCGTGCCAATGTCCACGGTGGCCAATGCACCCGTGTTGCAGTGGTGCAGGATGTTGCTACCCGCCGGCACGACGTCCGCCCCGAACTCACTGAGCCTCTTGTTGATGGCCACGTCCTCCTCCGCCAGCGCCTGCGCCACCGTGAGCGTGTACGCCGCCAGCTCCGCGACACTCACGTCCTCCTGCGCCTTGGCATGAAGCTGCTTCACCACGCGCTCCGTCGCTGAAAAGACAGCACAACGTCAGTCCGTCGTCACAACCAACAGCCGCAACTGAGACCGGACGTACCCCACGTGAGGTTGACGGCCGTCGGCCGCGCGGCGTCGATGGAGGCCTTGGCCTGCTCCACGGCCTGGAGCAGGTCCTGCTTGGTGCTGCTCTCCGTCGCGCGGAAGTTCTTGGCGCCGATTGCGAGGCCGAAAGCTCCGGCCGCACCGATGGCCGGAGCGCCGCGCACCGCCATGTCGGTGATGGCGCGCGTGACGTCGTCCACCGTCTCGCAGCGCATGAGAACGAGCTCCGTGGGCAGCTTGCGCTGGTCGATGAGCTGCAGCCCACCGTCGGTCCACAGCACAGAACGCATCCGCTCGGCCGCCATGATGTCGGTCTCTTTTGTCAAATGATCAGTGGCTACGATTTGGCCTCGCGGATTACAACAGGAACTCGAAGCGACGCAGCGATGCAGTGGACGCAGGAGCTCAATGTGCTGCTGAACCAGTGCGTGTTCGCCAGCGGCTACGACTTTGAGACCGCGAGCGAGGCGTTCTGCCAACAGGCCGCCAAGTTGCGCTTATGGACGTAAGTTGGGAGGTGGCTGTGGTCTAGTTGAAGTGGGTCTTGGTCTCACTTGGGCTCGTTGTCTGCAGCGGAGGAGAAGAGCTGGCGCTGAGTGCGAACCAGTGCCAAGAGCAGTGGATGGCCTTGAACCCGACGGAGGAAGACGACGACGATGACTCGGATGAACAAGAGGACAAAGGGGAAGACCCGGAGACAACCGACGACGACGCAGTTGAAGAGGAAGAGGGATACGTGGTTGTACCTGATGGGGGGCCTCGACTTGAGCTCTCGCTGTCGGACGCGGAGCTGGATCTGCTTTTGAGCACGCTGCCACCTAGCGAAGAGCCTGAGGACGCCAGCTTTAGTAGCTCTGCAGATGCAAAAGACCACCAGTCGCAGTCGCGCAGTGAGATGCAGTGGGTGCTAGCGTTCTTGACGGACCCAGACGGAATCGCTAGCGTGGACGCCGAAGCGAAGAACTTGATGGCGACTCTGGAGAAGCACGACGACGACAACTACCAGGTCTTCCTGCAGGACCTTCAAGACGCGAATTTGGTGGTGCCAGCGCCGATCAGTGCCGGCGAAGGAAAGCTACTGCAAACGACAGGGACAGTTAATGGTACAGAGGGTAATGACGAAGACAGCAGCAGTGATGAGTCTGAAGAGGACTGGGAGCGTATGAGGCAGGCGATGAAGCGGTCGATGAAGCTACGCTAGATCTCTCACAGTTCAATGTCCACTTACATAGCATCCATACAGATCGAGCTTCATCAAGTCGTTCATAAATAAAAGTTCCTCACTTTCGCCTTTTGTTGTGTCGCTTTCTAGTCGCTGTTTTTGCTGGGCCGAGCGCACTCTTCTGCTTCCGCTTGGCATGTTTCTCTGGCTCCTCAACGTGCATCACACTAACATCGACGCCAATCTCCTCGCTCAGCACCTGCAGCCAGAGTTGCTGCTTGTCACTGAGGCGATCACGAGGCCCCTTCACTTCTACTAACTTGAGTCGTGCAACGTAGTTGCCCCCCTTCAACAGGTGAAGAACGTACTCGAGTGGTCGCACATCCGGTTTGTCCTCGAACACGCTCTCCTTCGAATCGTCGTCCAGCGAGGCAGCGTTCGAGTGACCTTTCTCGTTCATATTCAGCTCCTCGTCCATGCCACAAAATACATGAACGTTCAAACAGCCATGACTGTCAACTGTCCACTCCGGCGATGATTCATCCTCAGGTCTTGAAAGCTCAATCCTCAGAAGGAGAAGGTCGGGCAGCCCATTCTGTGCCTGGTGGAACTCCTTCGACATAGCCATATAGCGCAGCAGGTTGGCAAGCTCCGATCGGCCAATTGCTGCGATCGTGAGCAAATGGAACTTCAACGATGCAGCATCGTCACTTGGCCAGCCAACGAACCGGGAAACTTTGCCGTACTCGGAGCTCCATCTCTCTACAAACGCAGAGAACAGCTCCTCTAATGTCCACTCGTCCTGCACTTGAGCTATCCGGCGCTCAATGAGATCACGGCGACTTTCATAAAATACATTTGCGTAGCCAAAATCCAGAGGGGCCGACTGGAATGGGGTCTGGAAAACGTCCGGGATGCTGGTATACAGCACATCCCACATCAAAACACCAAACAAGTTTCGGAGCACAGAACCTTCCGAGTGGACGCCGTACCATCCTCCGGACCTCAGCTTATCTTCAGATGCTTCATCCACAGGGCGGTGATCTCGATAGTACTGCAGCACAAGCTGCTCCACTGTGCAGGGCTCGTCATCGTAACCAACAAACCGTGATTTCTCTCCCATTTGGCGGTTTAGAGGACGCCCGACGATGTGGTCTTGGCGGTATTCGTAGGCGGTATGCGCCTTGACTTGTACTGCTTTATCTTCGTCTTCGTCGTCTAACTCGTTGCTTGGAGTAATTAAGCTGGTTCCAGTGTCTTGCAGCAATAGTTCTGCAGTGGACAATGACTGAGCGGGTTTCCTTTCATCGCGGTCCATTTGGCGCTCCAATCGACGCAAACGCCGCTCCAGTGCGATTCGGTCTGCGGCAAGCACGTGAGGGTCTTCCAGTGCGTTGACACAAGTGTCTCTAGCTTGGTCTCTACACTTTAAATGCTCTAGGTTCAAGGCAAGACGATCCCACCAGTAGCCGCGTTTTCGCTCAAGAAACGGCGCAGCTAGCAACTCGTTCAGCAGCAAGGTGGCGATCTGGTACTTTCGCATCTTCTCGTACAAGCCCACCGCGGAGTGCAAGATTCGAACCAAATGGTAGCCAGCATTGCACTTGGAGAAGAAAACGGGTATACCCGACGAGCGATACGCTGCCGCCTTCATCCATTTCAGATATGCCTGCAGACAGCCTCTGCTAGCCAGCACCAGATCATCCAGCGACTGCATCTTTTCGATCTCGAGGTGAAATTGCTTCCAACTGCGCATCTGCCAGTCTGTAGACGATTTATCTTCATCCTTGCCAGACTGGTTTGAGTTCTCCTCAACGATAACACACTCGCCTTCACTTTCCGTAGCTTCGTCATCCTCATAGAGAATGGTCAAAAGTCTCTGAAAAGCGGAAAATACAGGCGGGCTGTCCGAGAGCATCCATTTGAGCTCTAAATCCGGTTCCTGGTACTCTTTGTCCGGTGTCACGACTTGAATACACTGCTCAAACACACCCATGATGCGATGCAGTTGATACGCCACCTCATAGCTCACAAAGGCCTCCGACGACGGGAACACGCGGTGCGAATTGAGCATCTGAGTGGTCGTGTCATCGGCACTCGAACACTTGGTAAGCTTGTACTCGGGATACGCCACTTTCTTGAAAAACACCATCAAACCTGGCCACTGCATTGGTTCTTGCCGCAATTTATGCGCTGCCAACGCAATCAGCCGAGCTTCGTCCTCCAGCTGCGGTGGCATCAACGACGTCGCGTTGAAAGGCGGCGTCGACACAAAATAAAACAGTCGATGCATCCGCAGCAGCAGATCTCGCGTCGCCGGCGTCATCCGCAGCACCATCACATCGGAGCTCTTTCTGCCACCCAACGGGTACGCTTCCAGCCAAATGTGCTGCATGAGCTGTGCCACGGGGATCCTGGACCCGTCAATGCGACGTTGCGTCTTGACCACCTTCTTGACCGCCGCCAGGAGGTCCGCTTTGCCGATGTGTTTCTTACTCCCCGTCATCTTCTTACACAAGACCGCGAGCTCGGGCGCCGTCGCACAGCGTTCGATGGCGTCCAGAGCGACGTCCAACCTGGCAAGTTCTTGTCTCTCTCTTCTGCTCGGAGACAGCGATTTGTCTGCGATCATTTTCGTCGTTTTGGGCGAGTTTGCTGCAGTGACTGGGAATTTCTGGAAGAATCCTGCGTTTATCATCACGTGGATGACGTCCTGCACCTGCTCATTGACTGGCAGTAGCTCTTCTTCTTGTTGTTCATCTTGTGCGTTTCTCTGATTTCCCTCGGGTTTGGTAAAATAGCGGAAGAGGCTCGTGGTCTTGTACCAAGGGCCTTGGCGCTGCAACAGACGCGCGTACAGTTGCTGTTCGAAGGGCTTGAGCTCCGTGAGGAAGCGAGACGCCAACGCCAGCTCCTGCGCCGAGAAGAGCTCGCGGAAGTCCTCGCGCTTGAACAGGATCGTGGACAGCACCAGCGTCAAGTGGCGCGCGTACGCGTCTTCCCATGGCGGGGCCTCGTCCTCCTCTTCCACCTTCTCGATCTTGACAGCATCCATGTTGGTCGAATGGCTACCCACCGTCGCTCCTAAGTACGGACAACATGACAATCACTTCTAAGTACGCACTCATTCGGTAGAGTTGCAAGAAGAGAGTGTTTTCCTACCCCTGTTCCAGCAACTCCCCCTCAAAAGGACTGGCTCGAGCATCAGAAAGGAGAGGGAGCTGCTGGTCATGGCGTCCAATTTACCTCCGTCCAAGCGGCCGGCCGACATCACTGCGTCCGATGCCGCCGCGTTCGAGTCCCTGGCCGCCTCCGGTCTGAGCGTCGCGTCCGTGGGCGTCCCTGTGGCGCAGAAGCCGTCCAAGCCGCGGCGCCAGGGCGGGGGCAACGGCAACCTCACCAACTACCAGCGCAAGGTCATCTGCGAGTTCTACCGCAAGAGCGGCGGCGTCATGTCGCAGAAGGACTTGGCCCAGTGGACCAAGCACGAGTTCGGTCTCAAGAAGACGCCCGCGCAGTCGACGATCTCGGGCATTCTGCGCCGCCAGCACGAGTTCATCAACATGAGCTCGCTCGAGCTAGGTATCAAGAAGCGTCGCGTCGTGCAGCACCCGCAGCTCGACAGCGCGCTGGCCAATTGGGTCATCCAGATGGCCGGCCGCGGCCAGACTGTGCAGGGCGACCTGACCAAGGAGAAGGCCAAGGAGTTCGCCAAGATGCTGGCCATCCCCGAGAGCGAGCAGCCAGAGTTCTCGAACGGCTGGCTGCACTCATTCCAGCTGCGACACAACTTCAGCTTCCGCAAGTTCAACGCCGACCACCACGCCACTGCGGCGGCAGACCAGGCGGGTAATGGGCGGCGCAATGTACCGAGCCAGAAGGTGCTCTACTGGACCAGCATGGACGCGCTCATGAGCGAGACGGACAAGTACGAGCCCAGAGACGTGTTCGCCGTCGAGGAGACGCCCGTGCTGTACACCATGCCGCCGGTTCAGAACGCGCTGGAGGACGGCCGCATGCGCTGCAAGAAGCGCTTTGTGGTGTCGCTGGCCACCAACGCGGACGGGTCCGAGAAGCTCCAGCCGCTCTTTGTGTCGCACCACGAACACCCCAAGTGCTTCCGCAAGAAAACGGCCGAGCAGCATGGCCTGCACTACTTCTCGAACAACAAGGCGTGGATGACGGGCGTCATCTTCACGCGCTGGCTGCAGCGACTGGACTTTGCCATGGCCAACCAGAAGCGCCGCATCTTGCTCTTTATCAACGATATGCCGTCGCACGTGGTCGCGCACCTGGACCTGACGAACGTCGTGGTGTTCATCCTGAGCCCCGCCGTGTGTCAGATGCTAAATCCCATCACGTCCCGCGTGGTGACGACGTTCAAGAAGCGCTTCCGCCGCTACCATTTGCGCCACGCGATCGACAAGTCGGAGGCCACGAAAAACAGCATGTTCGACGTGGACGTGCTTCAAGCCATGAAGTGGGCCGCTGCCAGCTGGGACGAGATCACGACCGAGACGATCAAGCGGGCCTGGATCCCCACGCAACTTGTGCGGAACCGAGTGGGGATGGACGAGCACGATCTGTTGCAAGAGGAAGAGGAGGTCTTGCTGGACACGGAGTTGGAGCACCTGATGCTCTTCCTGCGTCTCGCGGACCCCGTGCCCATGATGGAGTACCTGAATGACGAGACCATGTCGGACTACCCCGTGCACGAAGACAAGTTTGATGTGGTCTCGAACGTGTGCGAAGTACCCGAGGACGACGTGGATGAGACGGTGGAGGAAAGCCCCGGCCGAACTCTGTCGCTGCAGGAGAAGCTCAAGGCGTTCCGTGACGTTCTGCACGTCCTCAAGGACCGCAGTGACGCCGATGACAGCGCTCTCAACGCTCTCCGACGAGTACAGGATGCCATCCGAATGGAAGGGCAGAAGGAAGCAATGGGCTCTTTGAGCAGTGAAAGTGCGAAAAATGTGTTCGACCTGGACGGGACTGGCGAGGGGGGCAATGGGGCGACTGCGATGACGTCGCTTGAAGTGGACACCCAGCAACACATGGACGCTTCATCCCTCCTGGACTCGTCCGAGAGCTCTGCGCTCTCCGCCGCTTCCGCGTCCCTGGCGGAAGGTTCGATGCTGAGTGGCGCTGCAGACGGTGGAGGGCGCCAACACGTCAACGACAGCTTCCACGCTGTGATCTAGCTCACACAGCGGTGAGCTATTGCTGATGTTTTCATACGGTTTATTTTTTCGTGTTATCATCGGGAGAAATGCACTTACGTGTAACGTCACAGTTTTCCCAAATGTTTGCAGCCTGTGTCCTCAGTTCTAGACCTAGATTCCCAGTGAGATGGTCGTCGAGTGTCCGGTGGGACGGATAAAGTGCGACTCGTCGACGTACCAAAGCTTGTCCACCACGAAGGTGTTGCCTTGCTCAGCCACTGCCAGTTGCTGTGATATCCGTTGACAGGTTCGTCGAGCTCGATCCAGCGCAGACTCGTCGAACGCCTCCGGGGATAACACTCGTGCCAGTGTCGTGTGGATGATCGCAGTCGGACTCTTCTTGGACACGAACGGGAACGTCTCCACTACTGCTTGCCGCAACAGATCCACGCCAAACTCCGCGTGGCGTCCGGCATTCCTGGCAGCAGACCCGTTGCCCTCGTCATCACTCTCATTGCCGCCTTCGACGCACTGCAGGAGCAGCAGAACCGCTCCTGACGCCGCCAGCACTACCTCCACAGGCGTCATCCGGATCGGCTCAAACTGCGCCGCCAGATCTCGCAGCAACGACATCTCGCGTGCAAGACGTTCGCTCTTGTTCTCACTCGGAGCCAAGTCGTCCGGGTGGGACGTGTAGAACAGCGTCACGTGCATGATGTCTCGGTCGCTCACGTACACGTCCTTCCCTCCACCCCCCAACGGCTCCAACACCTCGTCCGTAATAACGCTCCATTGTTCTGCTGTAGCTCGTGGGATCTCCGCGCACACGACCGTCATGGCATCATCTTGACGCTCGAACGCGAACTCCTTCGGGGCAGCTCGACCCGAGGCGTCAAAGGTGAAGAGCTCTCTACACACCATACCAACACCTAGTTATCAAACTAGCACGTCAACGCATGCAAAACCTCTTGTCTACCTTGATCCAACGACTGCTGCACAGTTCAGACCCTTCTCGGCACTTCGCTGCAGCTTTTCGTAAAGCTCTCGACGCGCACGCCGCCACTGCGTCTCCATGATCTGATCCCGAGCTCCCGTCTCTGTCCCATCCACACGTTTTTCACGTCACATCTCGATTCAAGTTACCATGGGGCAGGACGGAGCGTTTGTCGTCGTCCTGTACTACAAGTACTACAGCCTTTTGCAGACGCACGAGCAGCTCAAGGCCTTCGCAACAGCCCAGGAACTACTGTGCTCGTCGTTGGGACTCACCGGTCGCGTCCGACTCGCTCTCGAAGGCATCAACGGGACGCTGGGCGGCTCCAGGGCCAATGTGGAGCGCTACATTGAGGCCATGAAGCAGCAGCCGCAATTCGTCGACGTGGACTGGAAGACGAGCGGGTCGGAGGTCGAGCCCTTCCCGGAGCTGCAGGTGCGCGTCGTGGCGGAGATCGTGGCGCTGGAGCTGCCGGACGACGTGTACGACCTGAACCTGCGCGGCCAACACTTGACGCCGGATCAGTTCCGCTCGGAGCAATTGAGCGCCGAGCCGGAGTCCATTGCGCTCATCGACGTACGCAACACGTACGAGTACCAGATCGGCCACTTTGCAGGCGCCTTGAACCCCAAGACGCGCCGCTTTGGCCAATTCCCACAGTGGGTGCGAGACGAGCTCCCCATGCTGCAGCAGAAGGACAAGGTGCTCATGTACTGCACGGGGGGCATCCGTTGCGAGAAGGCTTCGGCCTACTTGAAGCACTTGGGGCTCGAGAACGTCTATCAACTGGAAGGTGGCATCCACCGCTACCTCGAGCGCTTCCCCGACGGCGGGGGTCTGTTCCAAGGCAAGAACTTCGTCTTCGACCAGCGTGTGACGATGGCGTCCGAGGACAAGACGGTCACGGGTCAATGCGAGCGGTGTCACGTTCCGCACGACACCTTGTCGGGCACGCGTTGTGCCTACTGCCGCATGCACGTGCTCCTGTGCGAATCGTGTCGCGCCGATGCTAAAACCCGTGGAGAGGCCGACGAGGACGTGTTCTGCGATGAACACTTGCCTTTGGTCTCCGGGACGTTGGACGACCTACAGACGCGTGTGAAATCGCTGCAAGACTCGCTGTCGGGCGAGCAGGGCCGCGGCAAGAAGGGCCGTCGCCGCTCACTACGCAAACAGCTGGACACCGTCGAGCGCCGGATACAGCGCCTCGCTTGTGCCTAAACTACTTTCTGATGATCGCGTAGCGAGGTAACATGACAACATGCCGATGCCGACAATTCCCGTCTGTTGATCCATTTTCGCCCAAGTGGTCGCGCGCATCGGGAAGAGTCTGCAACGACTGACGCTGTGCTTTGAGCTGTGTGCAGGTTTCAGGAGACGGGTATGCGTGGTGCTGGACGACGTGGAGGGAGTCGGGGCAGTGCGAGTGTGAGGCGTAAGACAGCGACAATTGGTTCGGCCGATGCCAAGACGTCGCTGGTGGATGAATGGCGCGCACACGAGGAGGACTGTGCTGCACGAGTACTCCAGACCCAGCTCCGTGCCTTTTTGAGTCGGCAGCGCATGGCACGTTTGCTTCTCAGCGTGTACGAGAAGCACTACGACCCCATTCGAAAGCAGCACTTCTACGTCAACACGCTCACCAACGAGAGCACTTGGGATAAACCCCTGCTGCTTGTTCGGTTCCTGCATGACGACCGAAATCTTTCGCGGGGGAGCGTCAACTTGGCTCCGAAAGAGGCTGCACAGCGCATCCAGCGCGTGGTACGAGCATACCTGGCCAAGAACACCATTCGACAGCTTGTTCGTGAGAACTACATGAAGCTCTTCGACTCTGAAAGCCGAGTTTTCTACTACCTCAACACGCGCACGGGTGAGCGATCTGAGCAGAAGCCGCCATTTTTCAGGCAACGTCCTACCACTGCAGGCAACGCCAACTTTAAGCGCGCGTCTGCCAGCAGCAATAACGACGACGACGACCTGGAGATCGAGCCCTTCCACTTCCGCAAGGCTGTGTGTAAGATCTCGTCGGACGGGAACCCTCACGGCTCCGGTGTGATCGGTCGGTTTTGCGGTACGCTGTGCGTCCTCGCTGACGGCAAAACGCTCGCAGACGAGAACACCGCGCGATCAGCCAGAGCGATATGCAACTACGCCGAAGAGCGCGTATCCTTCCCAATAATGCTTTCTGCCGACACGTTGTTTGTAGGCATCAAAATGGCGGACGATTCAGCGCGGATCCAGCCTCTCACTGCGGGCGCTCGCCCACAGCCACAGTCGCCCAAGAAGAAGTCGCAGAAGCCGTACTTCGACTTTGCACTTTGTGCATTGAACGAGGATCAGTTCTTGCTCGCCGCAGGTGCAAATGTCCAGCCACTCCGATTTGAGGTGAACGACCGGAAGCTTGGCTGTGGTGGATCCGAAAGTCTTCGGGTGGGAGACCACATCGAAGTGGTGGGCCATCCGCATGGCAAGCTTCAAGTCCTTCATCAACTTCATCTGGCCAAACTCGTGCCAAATTCCATCAACCCGCAACATCTCCAGTACGACCGCAGCATGGAGAGTGGAGCTGCTGGTTGTGCAGCATTTACGCGTGGTGGCAAGTTGATAGGCATCCACCAATATGCTGGCCCTAAGGAGCCCCCACCTCTGCTATGCTGGTACATCAAACCCATTCTGAATGCCGCCGTCGTGCTCGTAAGTAAGTTCGTCTTCCGATTCTCTTCGAGCACTGTGATGCTGCTCTCTCACAGTCTAACCTGTTGCTCGAGCTGGTTTTTAATTCACTGCAGCTCCCCCTGAGCCGTTCATATTGACCTCTTGCATGGCTTCCACCGGTGTGCAAGTATACTGGCAACTTCCTGGTGACTGGCAACATTTGCACAGCCTACCTGTTGATTTCGAGCTTGAAATTTGCCGCCACGGAGCTCACGACACGCTTCATCATGAACCGTTTGAACCCATTTACGCTGGACAGCGCAGTAGCCACTACATTGGTGAACTCCACTGCGATACCATGTACTCCTTGCGTTGCCGTGCAGTGAACCGGATGAAGAAAAGTCGATGGAGCGCTGTCGTGCGGTTCATCACCCTACAGCAAGTTTCGCTGGCGTGGCGGCTTCGGCATTGCACGAGTCTTGTGGAAGCTGTCAAGCGGATGAAACAGCAACAGGCAGATCCACAAACGCAATTCCGCAGCGTCCAATGGATCTACGCACAGCTCGAGAAACGCGAGGAGGCTGATCGAGCGGAGTGGGAAATTCAAACGGACGGTGTGCGTGGCAAGCCTGGGGTTTCTAATCAACTCAACACTGAACAGGAACTCCTCAAGTGCCACGGATTAAAAGTGCTTCTCGACTCCATTGCATGGTTTCCTATGGAGCATGCCACAATTGCATTGATTCTTCGACTCATGCTGAAACTTGCTCGTCTGCAAAGGCATACACAGCAATTCCTGACTGAAGCTCCACGCTTTGAAGCTCTGTGCGATCTGCTTCGGTCCCATACCATGGAAAGCGGGGAAGAGGCACCAGGAAATGCCCAAGAGCAGGCAGAGACTGCGCGGGAGCTGCAAATACCGCTGCTGTGCTTGGAGCTTATAGGAACTGTCATGACTGAGAACGGGTCAGCAAAACTCGTGTTCGAGGCCTGCTCAGGTGTCGCGCTGGTGCTTTCCTTCTTGGAACGCGAGTCTTATCGTCACGAGGCTGCAATTGTAGCCGAGTGCTGCTACATCCTCGCAGTCTTTTCATACGAGAACGGTGAGTTTCCCTGCCACAGCTAGCGAAACATGGATCAGCTAACCAACTCCTACATAGCAGCTAGCGTGAAGTGGGGAATTGCAGAGGCCAACGGCTTGGCTTTGCTGCAACGCGTGCTGCTGGATCATCGCCAGGACTCGCGTATCTTGTACTGGGCGCTAGTCTCAATCGGCAACGTCGCCTACGGTCTTGACAAAGTCACTACCAGGCCACAACTTGAGGCCGAAATCTCGTCGCTCGCACTCATCGACAGCGTTTGCGACTGCCGCGTGCACTTTTTGTCTCGGCTGCACGAGCTGGAGCTGTCCCTCGTGGCGGCCCAGACTCGCTTGGAGCATCTGCACGCCATTCACGTCGGAGAAGAGACGCGCAACGCGCTAGACGCTAGCACACAACTCGTGGAGACACTGAAAAACGTGATCGCTGACTGGCAGAGCAACGACGTGGCCCAGGCGGCCGACTACGCGCTGCGGTACCTACTGACCGAGGAACAGCGTCGTGTGCAGCTTGCTTCCAAGCGATTGATGCGCAAGTTTCTGCTGCGGACGCTGTCGATGGCCGTCGAGAAGTGGCACGAGGCTACCGTATACGAGCGGCAGCGCGCCGTCTTCCTCATGTTCATCAACACGGTGCGGACGCGGCAGCTTCGCCCGGCGTTCCGTCGCTGGGAGCAGACCACGCGTGAGATGCGCAAGCACAAGTCGATCGTGCAGACCATTGGTTCGGGTCTGGCGATCGACCTCACCAAGAAGAAGAAGCAGCGCTATCGAATGCTCGTCCTGCAAAAGTAAGGTGGAATGTAGCCATTTGTTACGACTAGCGAGGTATTTACGTGATGTGGCGTACACGAATCTCCCTCGAATTCTCACTTCAGAAATCGACACCAAGCAGAAGGGCAACAAGATGAGCACCGAACAGGAAGCTCAGTGGCGCCAACAGCGCGCAGATTTGTACGAGGAGCTCTACCAAGGCGGCAAGAAGGCTCTCAACCGCGAGTCTGTGCGTGTGACAAGGTGCGTCCACTACAGTTGTAACAAGAAATAGCAAACGTTCCTGTTACATTTAGCTGATCCCCTCGACGTTGATGCAGAACGAACTTCACGGTGGAGGGCAAGACGCTCGAGTCCAAGCCGTACGTGTTCCCGAGCGACAACGACGGCGTGGCGCTCATCTGCGCGCCGATCCCGCTTGAGATGGCGGAGCGCTGCCACGCCATCGGCCAGGACCTGACAGACCTGTTGCCGCGCGAGCCCGAGACCGACAACGCCGTGGCCTGCGTCACACGCCGCGAGCTCATGCACGTGACGCTGTTCCACACGTCGCACCCGGGCGATCTGGCGCCCAGCGCGAGGCTGCGCTTCCCTCAGGACGTGGCGCAGCTCAAGACCATGTGCACCCGCTTTGCACCGTTCCGAATGGCCCCCGTGAAGGTGCTAATGGCGTCCTCGGGCGCCATCATCATGCTCTTCCAGTGTCTGCCTGACGTCAAGCAGACCGACATCGTGAACGCTCACGCCGAGTTCTCGGTGGACCACATCCGTCGCGTGGCCAAGGAGACCTTCTCCTACGCCCCCAAGACGGATACTCGCGTGATCATCCACTCGACGCTAGGGCGCGTGCTTTCGCCCGACGTGAGCGAGGAGGCGTTGGCGCGCCTGCGAGCCAAGTGCGACGAGATCACGGCCGAGTTGGAGAATGACCCGCAGCCGGCGCTGTTCGACAAGCTCTGGTTTGTGGAGGAGACGCACAATTTGTCGCCGCAAGGCCCCAAGACGGACGTGCCGCTGCTGGGCGGCGTGCAGCACGCATAGAGTGTCAGGCTTATGGACGGGCGCCCAGTGTTCATCCGGAGTACACACGGCATTAGTCAGCATCGACTACTGGCGAAATGCAATTTTTGCGTCGGCTTGTCTGGCGGCAACTGTGATGTGTTGGCGATGGGAACGGGGGGAGGGCTTGTAGTGCGGCCTCATGGGCGGCGGAAGCTCTGGCAACGCTGCAGCTTGTGCTGCATTGTGGAAGTGAGCTTGTTGGCTTGCAGCCCGAGTGAGAGGAAATGATAGGTGCATATGTGTGTGGCACACCCACAGAACACGACGGAACGAACAAGGCACAGTCCGGCCGCGGCGCTGACTGGATTGGGCATACTCAGCCCGAGATGCTTCACTTTGCCAAGCCAACCGGCCATTTTCTCGCCGTCACGTCTGCCTCCAGCGCTGGAAGATCAATGGCGAGTGGCGAGCGTTTTGCCGGCGACAATAAGGTGAGGAAGGTGGCGGTGGCGGTGGAGGTGGTAATGAGTGAGTGGCATGAAGGTGCTGCCGCATGCGCTTTGTCAAAATGAGTAGGAAGTGAAACAACGTTCAATTATCATGTTACGGGGGCATGGACGAGCGCCGCGATTTGCTTCGCGCCTGCTTTGCCGCGACCATCGCCGGGCCCGTTATAAACTATCGCGCGCGAACTGTGGGTTTGCTGCGGCGGACACAGATGAACTGTGCGAATCTCTATGCGAGCTGCTGCTGGCGCTGCGCCACGACCTGCGCCACGAGCGCGGCGAGGTCTCGCAGCTGCGCGGACGCGTCCACGACTTGAGCCTCCATGCACCGCACCGACTTCTTGAGTTCGTCCAGGTCGGCCCGGCGTCGTCGCTTGGCGGACGTCGCGGTCTCTTCCTCGTCTGCTGCCAGCTCGAGCTCGTCGAAGCTGTCGCTCTCGTCGCCCGAGCTCTCACCAGAGGTGGCACAGCTGCTGCAGTCGTCGTCCTTCACCGCGCAGGAGGCAGCACGGGCGTCGCTGCGTCGCCGCTTGTGGCTGCGGGTCTGCACGGACGCGGGCGACTGGACGTCCATTGTGGTGGTAGTGGAGCAGTGCATTGTCGGGTGGGAGGGGTGCACTGGAATAGCTGGCGGCAAACACGACGTGGTCGCTTGAAAGCACAACGAGAACTGAGGTCGGCCATCGAGGCTCAGTGAGCAACGAAGTCGTTCGGCTTCTGACAGTTATCGTTGCTTCAAAAAAACGCGAAGGAGCATTTTGGTCGGTTGTGCACGGGGTCATTTTTCTCTAGGGGAAAATATGTGTTTCGATCGTTTTCGATCGTGAGAAAAGGTCGGTCGTGAATTCGGCGCGCTTCCAATAAGTACCGGTATAGACATTTCTAAGTACGATATCGCACTTAAAAGAAGTATATCGGTACCACCTGATATAGCGCCTCCTCAGTAATTTGATCATAATATTTTCCTTCTTTACAAAGTCGTCCTTGCAACAAGTAAGTAATGTTTCTTGGTCCACGGATCCAGGCATCTGTAGTACAATATCACTATTGTTTTCGTTGTATTTCAAGCTTCGAGGCCGAGTATACTTGGACGCTGCGGCACGATTGCTTCGTGGAATGTTGCACATACAATAAATTTCATGTAAGGTTTTGGGAAGGGCTATTTACGTAATAACAATATTGATGCAGCGAATAGATTTTGCCGGTCGTATCACCTTGAGAAGTCTACTTCTGGTGCAATTGCAAACAGTCAAGGTGTTCAATCGTTTGGGAGAGAGCTCTGCTTCTGGAGTGAACCTTCAGAGTCTTCGTCGCCACTCTGGCTTGGGACTCAAATTGAGAGAGCCCAACTGTAGCGGACACATCTCGCAGGACCTGCAGGTGCCATGCTGTAGGAATCACCGAGTTGATGCCGCCAACAGCGCTACATATTTGGACTGAAGGTTCGTGGGGCGACCTCGAACGACTGAGAAGGGAAACGAACCTCGTTGCTGAGACGACCAGCAGGCCATCTGCTTTGGGACGGCTGCGGAGCGCTCAGGCGACGAGAGTTGGCTGCCAGCGCGGCAGTATAATAATAGTGAGCAACGAGCTGCAGCCGCAGCCCGGGGTGGCATCCGGGAATGACCGGGGTCGCTCCTTACGGGTCGATAAAGTGTAGAGCAAACCACAACAGCACTTCGTTCCCTCGCGGTCCGCTGTCCGACGATGGTTGTCAATCGTTATCCGGCGCTGAGGAGCGGTTATCCGGCGTCAGCGAAAGGTCGCGATCCAGCGGATCTGATCTCGATGACATCAAAGCTCTTGGCAGCATGGGGAACGACGACGTGCTGTGCGTGGCGCTGCTCTTCTGCGCCACCTTCGGCGTGGGCTCCATGAGCTTCGGCTCCATCTTCGCGGCCGCGGGGCCCGTCCTGGCCGCCATGGGCGTCTACTTCATCTCGGCCTGCAACCTCCACGCCAGGTCCGACCTGGTACATTGCCCTGCAATCAATCTAAACACAGCTACTAACACTCGCTTGCCAATGCATTTCTAATCGACTCAGTGTCGCGGTGAGCAAGGCGCTCATGGTGGCACCCGTGAACGTGCGAACTTTCAGTGACCTCGGCTACTTCGCCTTCGGGGAGCTCGGACGCCGAGTGGTGCTACTCTCGGAGTGGGGTGCGTGCTTCCTGAGCCCCATTGCCTTCCTCATTCTAGGTGGCACCATCCTACTACCGTGTCTCTTTGAAGACACAACTGCAGGGGAGCACTGGAGCCCCACGCACTGGATCATGGTGATGAGTCTCGGCGTGCTGCCGGTGATTCTGATCCCGACACTGAAAGCGGCAGCCCCCTTGGCCTACATCGGCGGACTTGTCGCTGTGCTGGCGGACGTCATTTGCATCGGATACAGCCTCCAGAACCTGCAGCCGTCGCCACGAGAGACGCAGATCCAGACCGACCACGCCGTGCAGACTTTCGGCACCATCATGTTCGCCACGGGGACCGCTATCATCATCCCACCCATCCAGCGGCAGCATACAGACCCAGCTCGCCTGGCCAACCTCGTATCGCTCACGTTACTGTTCATCACCTCCATTTACATGCTCGTTGGAGTCGTGACGTACTACCAGTTTGGCTGCACCGCTCCAGCCACTTTGCTGGACCAACTGCCTGAACAGAGCTCTGCGCGGAAGGTTGCCTCCGCGCTGATGCTGCTTCACGTCACGATCGCATACCCGTTGCTGCTGAACCCGACCCTGTTCGACATGGAGCGCTACATCCTTGGCAAAGATGCCGACCACGAGGTCCTTGAGCAAACGCTGAATCTACGCGCTGCGAAAGCTGCCGTCGGATCGGGGCAGAGCAAGCCGATTCTCGTGGACACTGGCGCAGTCGGGACGCTCGCTCCACCCAAGGCGGCCAACATTCCTATCATCGAGGAAGAAGGCTTCTTGTACGGCAGCAGTACCCCCTACTTCCAGACAGTATCCCCACCTCCGAGTGACAATGGTGACCACGCGTACACGGGCGAGGCGTACACAACCTCCGACCGAGTCTGCAGTGGATTGATCCGCACGCTCACGGTGTGGCTGCAAGCGTTCCTAGCGATCATGTTCCAAGCGTCATTTGTGGACATCTTGAGTTTTATCGGCGCCACGGCGGTCACCGTTTCGTGCATGATCATGCCGTGCCTGTGCTACCTCCGCGTGCACCCGATCGCCATACACACGTTCAGGGGGAAATGCGACCGAGCTGTTTGCTACGTGACGATCAGCAGCAGCGTCGTGCTCGGTCTCTACTGCGCCCTTATTGCTGGAGGCAACATTACTCGTGACATGCAGCAATTCCGTCTGTTCCAGGCCGCCGAAACCAGCATGGCCGTCAACGCCACCCTCGCTGACGAGTACCCTTACTGCCACGAAGGCGAACGGAACTAATAAACTGCGTCCATAGGCAATTGTACTTCTCTGCAATTGTTTCCACGAACTCTGACCTGTCTAATGGCTTCTTCACCTTCGAGTTCATGGAGCTAATCTGCAACAGGATGCACTCGCATATCGCTGCCCGAGTTCTGGCGTCCAAAGGTCCGGTAGTGACCACTAAGCCCACTTGGTCCACTGAGCGCGAGGGTCGGATTGTTCCCTGAGAAGAGTCCGCTGCTGACAGTGTGGCCGATCCACTTGAGGAGGTGCTCCACGTTCTCGCCCGTGAGTGCGCTGGCCTTGATGATCTGCACAGGACCGCTGTCCGGCTCAGCAAGGAGGCGGTCAAAGCACAGGTAAGTCTGCAGCACGGCGTCGTCCACCAAGAACCCAGCGTCGATGTGGTTGATCACGAGCAACTTGGGTTTGCAGCGCATCTCGTCGACTCCTAGCACCGCGAAGAACTCGATTGCGGAAGCTGCAAGCTGCGTGGCGTTGCTGGCGTCGACCAGGAAGAGCCAAAAGTGGCAGGACTCGAAGTACGACGGCCACATGGGCAGTAGTTGGCCGCCGACTTCGCGCATCATACAGGCCCTTCCTCCGTCTAGCGGCAGCGACCAGTGCTCGACCCCCACGCTCGGCTGCGTGTTGGCGTCGACGACATAGTCTCCATCCTTGGAGCTGTAGCCATCGTCTTTGTCTGCGGTGTTGCTGCTGCAGGCAAAGGCCACAATTCGCTCCAGCACACCCTTTTGCTTACGCACAAGCTGTGCCGTGAGTTGTCGGAGCAGCAGCGTCTTGCCGACGCCGTCCAGTCCTAGCACGAGCCCAGTTCTCATCGCCGCCAGAAACTCGACCTTAGAATAGGTGGCTGATAACTCCCAGTACATGTACAGGTCTACATTTCGCTTGCTCGATTAATACTTAAGTATCAACCAGTTTACGATTCCGTCGCCCGCGAATACATGTACAAGATCGCTAGGACAAAATACGTGATCGCGTTGATGCAACGCACGACTCGGCCCCATAACCAGCACCGCAATGGCACGATGGCCTTGCGTGCTCGGAAAAAAATCCGCTTGCCTGCTTACGATCGGTTTTGGCGTCGCTTTCGGGCCCGTGAATTCGCGCTAAGTTACCAGGGGGTTGATGCCGTCCGAGTAGCGATCGAAAAAAGCAACTTCACGGGCAACTTGTTGTCTTGACTGGCATCGCGGCTCTTGTCCCGCTGTGGCACGACTCGCTTGCTCTCTTGTTCGTTCATTGAGATGGTGCTGGTGTCCGATTGCAAAGCGGAGTCTGAATGAAGAGAGCTCTCGCTGGCAGCATCGCCCCTCCCAAACGGTAGGAGTTCGGACAAGATTTGCCGGCGCAACACACTCTGCCCATTTGCACCTCGTTTTGCAGCGATGGTGGCGGCCGTCTCGGTTGGCGTAGTCATGCAATGGCCGTCTCGGTGCATTGCTCCGGTCCTTTTCGACGTTGTCGTCGACTGCAGACGAGAGAATCCATGCCCGCCGCTTTGTTGAGCGTGGCGGTGGTCCACCCTCGGCACATCGCGCGGCCAATTCGTGTCCGTAAACTTTGCGGCAAAGGGCTCATCTGCATGTGGGTCCGACGCCGGCCCACCTGCGACCCGCAGTGCGAGGGCGACAAGCAAACTTCAACGCTGAAGTCCATGATTCTGGTCGTTGCACCGATGCTGGTTGACCAGGCTTCGCTTGCCAGAAATCTCTCGCCACCGCCGCCGCAGAAACGGCGAAGCCTTTCGCTAGGGGGCATGGCGATGTATAGCAAGTGTACGGTGTGCCCCGTGCAGGGCTATCCACGCGAGAAGCTTCAAGCTGCGGTCTCCTCGCTGGAGGTCCGGTCGTAGGCCTCTCCAACAGTCTGTTGCATCCGCGTAAGCCCTCAAACACCAAGAGAGCGCGAAATGAGGTCAGGCTACGAGGTACATGTACTGTTCCGTACACGTACAAGAGCTCCGGCCCGGGGCTCGCACTCCGACTCGTCAAGCTGAACTCGCTCGCTGCGTTGTAAATGCCCAAAGCGCTTAGGCGGTGGGTCTCTCGTCTGCGACGTCAGTAAGCAATCATCGCAAATTGGGCTGCAAATTATCAGCAGGACCCACTCTGGCGCCCGCAATATTACGGCGAGAGCTTTGGGATATATAGCGCATGTATTAGCTGCGAATGCACTCAACAGCACGCGAGGATTTATTATACTTATGTTATAAAGCTGGTGTCGTTGAAGAGGGGAATTGGCCCGAAAGCACGGTGTGAGCACCGTACATTATTGCAGAGCGAAGTTACACCAGGACGTGTTCGTCCAGGGATTATTTTACTGCGAAAGGCTGGGAAAGCTTTCGCAGTCAACGCTACACACGATGCTTCGAGCCGATGCCTTCGTCTATCGCCTTGACCCACTTGAGATTCGACGAAACTCGAACGTTCAGCAAGACGACGGATAGCAAACCGCATTACACTCGCCACGCGGATGATATAAAGCAGCGAGGCACTGGCTGCAACTTGTGCTTCACCGCAACTCAGCATCGAGTTTGCAGATTTCACCTGTTGCCTTTTTGGTCCTCTTTTTTTCACATCTCTTGCCCTTGGTGTGTGCAACATGTGCCTCGCCTTTCCCGCATGCTTGAGCGTCCGTGTTTTATCCGCACCGCTGCACAACAAGCGGCAGCCCCCTCCCCTTACCTGCGCTGGCGCTCAGTTCCCGACTCGAGGCGCGACTTCACGGCGGTCGATTTCCTCCACTTTCTGCCTGCGGCTTGAGCGAAGCGCGAGGAAAAGTACCCACCCACACAGGGCATCTCAGGTTTCTATTCGCGTCCACCGAGTGGATCCGCCCGTCCGCCGTCAATGGTCAACTACGGCTCGCTCTACCGGCCGCGGCACCGCCAGCACAAGGCGTCCACCAGCAGCTCGCGCGCGAGCGACACGCCGTCGCAGGAAGCGGCGAACTGGGCCAGCAACAGTGGCCACTCCAACTTCAGCTCGTCCGCCACCGTCGACAGCGTCACACCCGACGCGTACTTGCAATTCAGCGAGCAACAGCAGGATGCGCTCCTACTGGACGCGCGCGCGAACGCCGCGGCGTTGCTGGTGGACGCCGTGGCGGACGCCGACAAGTGGCAGTTCGTGACGGCGCGTGGCGCGCTCCAGGTGTATGAGCTGCGCGCCGACGCGGTGGACCGTGTGTCGTCCATGACGCCCGCGGACCCGGCGCAGCTGCCGCGCCACATGCACACGATGCTGGCGACCACGCGCGTGCGCGCGTCGCTGGACGACTTCATGCGCCTCATGGCGTCCCCGCGGCGCGACACGTTCCAGAACGTGCAGGCAGCGCTCTTCGAGGAGCGCGTGCAGCTCGCCGACGTGTTCACGAGCTTCGGCAGCCTCCCGTCGGGCCGCCGCTCGTCCGCGTCGTCGTCGTCGTCCCGCTCGCAGAGCGGCGCCGAGACGGAGCAGTACGCGGTCAAGTATGTGTCCATCAAGGGCCGCGCGGCCAGGACCAACTCGGGCGCGCAGCTCAACGCGAGCGCGGCGTCCGCCAACTCGCTCAAGTTCGGCGGCAAGAACAGGCACCGCGCGCGGCAGGCGGCCAAGATGGGAAGCAAAGGACACGGCGCCGCCGAGAGCGCGCAGGAGGACGGACTCACGCTCTGCCTCGCCGAGTACGCGACCATCCGGCGCGCGCACATCCGCGGCCCCATGGCGTACAACCAGGCACAGGACTTTGATGACCAGCGCGTGGGCATCATCTCGCAGCACTCGATCGAAGACCCGGCGGTCACGCGGTACTGTAAGCCCATCGTGGCGTCCACGGCGGCGAAAAGCGCGTCGTCCGCGCAGACACCCAACTTTGCCTTCAGCGCGAGAGCGCTGATGCAGTTTTCAGGACTTGTAGTGTACCCTGTAGCGTCGTCGATCGCAGCGGAGAATGTGCTGGAGGTTCTGATCAAGTTTAGCTGCTACGACGCGAACGGCGTCACGGCGACGCGGAGACAGAACATGCTGGCGTACCTGACAGCCTTTCAGCAGTTGGACCAGGCGCTGCTGGTGATGCGGCTACGTGAGTCGCCCTACTTGACGTCCGAGAACTGGGTCAAGTCCCGGAAGACGTGCAGTGTGTGCCAGGGCAAATTCACCATGTCGCGAAGGAAACACCACTGTCGCCTGTGTGGCGATGTGGCGTGCTCCAAGTGCTCGGAAGTGCACCAGATCAAGCTGGGCAAGGCCGGCAAGTGCCCGTTCCGGATCTGTGTGAGCTGCGTGCAGGGCGTGGACGACAATCAAAGACAAAGCAGGGGACGGCTTCAAGTCCAAGGAGCAGCGCAACCGCCCAGGACGCCGGTGAACGGAATCAACGCGCTTCGACGTCGTCTTGGCAGTGGCAATGCGCCACCACGTAGCCCAGAAGAGGACGACGAGTACAACAGACCACCGTCGACGAACTCGAGCAGTGGCGACAGCTCGGACTTTTATGACTCGCGGGGACTGCTGTCGTCCAATGCCTCGTCGGCAAATGGGGACCGAACGCTGTCTAATATGTCTGGTAGCACAGTGAGCAGCTTCAACAGCAGTCGCGGTCTGGGAGCGTTCGGAAAAAGCGGCAGCTCCAAGACGCTGAGCATCAGTGGCAGCAGCTTTGGAGGCAGCTTTTACAAGCAAAGCAACGCGAGCAACGCCACCACTGTCAGCAGTTCACGTGGTAGCCGCTTCGACTACGAAAGCGAGAACGAAAATGACATCGAAGGAAAGGATGACAGTGAAACAGAGAAGGAGATCGAAGTGGTTCGAGAGATCTCGCGAGAGGTGGAGAAGGAACCCGAGGTTGACGAAGTGCCTCTTTCAGCCGTTGACATCGACGCAATCGAGGTGTCTGAGGACGTGGTGTCCGTTTGCTCCTCATCGCCTTCCTCTCCAAGCAGCGCTGTGATGCAGAGCGACCAGTTCTACAAGCGATTCTCGGAGCTATCGCTTATGGACTTCCATGACTCCGAGTTCGATCTATCGATCAAGGGTGGTCTTCCTGGTACTGGGCGCTTCACGAGCAAGTCCGAGCTTGAGGTCTTCGACTTCGATGACTCTGAGGCCGGCGACGACTCGGACCGCGAGGACCTTGATGACATTGGCGAGGAGGAGAACGAAGATGGTAAGGATGACGAGGAAGACATCTGTGATTTCGACCTGAGTGAGCTGGATGAGGCTGATGAAGATGATGGCATGGAGTTCCACGACTCGAATGTGGGCATTAATTTCAAACTGAAGGACTTGAACCTTCAGGGTTATCAAGGTCTCGATGAGCTGGAAGAGGGCGATGAGGATTTCGATGACGAGGAAATTGTCGAGGAGATTCACACCGATATGGTGCTGGCCAGGTCCCGCGCCGGGTCGTCTCTAACTGAAGAACGTGCAGCCCGGCTTGCCGAATACGGCATCATGGACTCGGGCAAGGAGCACATTTACGACCTTGTGGCTAAACAGGCGGCACAGCACTCTAGCTGCTCATTTGCTACGATTAGTTTCGTTGACGCGCAGCGCGAGTTCATCAAATCGAACTTTGGATTTGTACGCGACTGTGAACTAAGTGACGTCCCGATCTCGCACTCACTCACTGCGGAGATCATGCGCCGATTCCCGACCCGCGCGGGCGCTGCCGTTGAGGATATTGGTATCGACGATGATGGAGAAATGGTGATAGTACTGGACGCGCAGCAAGACGACATCCTGGCGTCTAATTTATTCGTGACCGAGTCCCCCAACCTGCGGTTCATCATGGGCGTGCCGTTCCGGGCACGTGACGGTGTTGTGCTTGGTGCGCTTATTGTGGCAGACTCTCAGGCCCGCAGTTCTGTACCTGCTCGACAACGTTCGCTGCTGAAGGATCTGGCTGAGCAAGTGAGCGCGTTGCTCGAAGATCTGTGGATGCGCAACCAGGAGCGCGCCCAGCTCGCCCAGAGTCAGTCAGGCCAGATCCGGGATCAGCTCGTTGATCTGCTGTCGCAGTCGTACACCACTGGTCTGCAGCTTCAGCAGAACGAGCGCAAGATCCTGGAGCAGTCCTCGTCGTCTTTGAGTTCGTCGATGCACAAGCCGCAGTACTCCAAGGACTTTCGGTCCATGCAGAGTGTCGAGTTATAAGTCAAGTACTAGATATTTTCACGGTAGACCAGACCTGCCGTACGAACGACCCTGCAGCCTGAGGCGGGTCCGGGTGGAAACAACTCGGGCGTCGCCTTTGAAGCTGGAGGAGAATAGCGAGCGCCAAACGAAGCCGTCAGCAGTGTGCGACGTGACTCGGGAGATATGCGAGTCAAGGCCCGCTATTATTTTATGTAAGCATCCGGACACAATACAGCACCTAATTATCATTCATGTCCAACCTACTTCCGATTGTTTTCTCAATCTTTTGATACTCTGGCAAATTAACTTATGCAGCCGCGAACTACGGGGCCTTGAAAGCAGTCGGCGCCGTCTCAATTTCATATACACGGAGACTTGCACGTTTCAGATTACTGTTCGCACAGTGCCTAGCTGTCAACACCGTTTGCTTCATGTAGGCGGTCCTTCTGTTCATCTCGGAGCCCGCAATCGCTAGGCACTTGCCTAGCCAGCACAAAGGTTGTACTCATTATAGTAGGTGGTATTTGCAAACAAATTCAGGAGAGTGACAGCAGAAAACCAGCGAGTTATGCCGAACGATTGCCAGACGGAACAAGAGTCGCCTTACGAGGATTCTGTCAATGAGACCTTGATCGATCTGGAAAACTTGTTTTTCACGACAAACTCTGACAAAAACATACCCAAGTGGAGTACTGTAGCGACCCAGGCACATTTCTTTATCGTTATAATACCTCCATAGTTTTTCGAGTGATTGAGTTGCTGTGATTGATTCCTCCGAACCAATTGCTCTGCATGCAGGTTACACAAAACTATAACCGTGCCATTTCAGTGCGTGCAACTCTCGAGTCTCTAGGTACGTTACATTTTTTGTAAAATATCGACTTGCCCTATTTCATCTCACAAGTTGCGAATCACAGCCCGCAACTTGTACAGAACAACTATTTCGCGCTTCGCGGTCTGGAAGCAGTCCCAATTTGCTTTAAGGTATGTTCAACGGTAATGTATTGTCCTCAACTCTCTTAGGTAGAACTGATCTTTTCGGTGAGTTTCCAGCTGCGCTTTGATCGATGATTGCTGAGTATATTCTCCAGAGCAAATACTCCGTGCGCCCTGGCCAAATTTGAAAGACTACAGAAGTGTAATGAACTGGGATTACAGTCTTGTTCTTGGTTTACAGATGATGCCTAAGTGGATCTCACTAACCCAGATTCTGTGGGCGTCCAACCTTAATTAGTGGTCGAAGGGCTGTATTTCCGTTCAGAAAGTCTAACAACATCGCTGGGTCCTTCTTTTTCAGCTTCGATATGACCGTCTTCTGAGTGTAATCTTTGCCCCATTTCTCGATCATTGCTTTCTTGAATTTGGGGTCGATCATCATCCATTCCAGATTCTTTTTGGAGAAATCGTTCGTTTTTTTTTGATGTGGCCCAAGTTTTTCAATGACTTCAAGATCCAGGCTCTCTCTTCATTGTCTGTCGCATGGTCGGCTTCTTCTTCATCTGTCTTGTAGCTCCGCAAGAACCGGTAACCATCCCTGTCGTTGATAGGGGCACCGTCCGTTTGAACCATATTTTGAGCCTTCTTCTTGGCGTCTATGGCATTACAGTATGTAGTCATCATGGCCACCATGACGAGTAAGATGCATCTTCGCTGCATTGTTCGCGAGGTTTGAATACAGAAGAGGCTTGGGTAGTAGAAGGCGAGTTGCGAAGTGAGAGCACGTTGGTTGCCGAGCTGTATCTACGATAAGTTCCCGCTTTGTCAGTGTGGTAAGGCATCCTTTAGCTTATCCCATGTGGTCTTTGCTTCAAGCAAATCCTACTACAGAGAACCCTGGCCAACTTAATACCTCTGTTATCTAATATC
Source organism: Phytophthora lateralis (assembly GCA_000500205.2). Classification (NCBI taxonomy): domain Eukaryota; phylum Oomycota; class Peronosporomycetes; order Peronosporales; family Peronosporaceae; genus Phytophthora; species Phytophthora lateralis. Next base: position 2,742 of record AWVV02004288.1, on the reverse strand, counting down.
ATGGTGTACTTAATCACTTATCGGTCCACCGCCTCGGTAGTCAGGCTTAACTATGGGTCTTAATTAATACCCTGTTATACTTAATGGGAAGTGCGTCCACGGATGGTATTAAGTTGTCCAGGGTTCTCTGTACATGAATTATCCGTATAATATACGTACGTGGTATTATACGTTATGCTGTGATCCGTTGACATCATTTGCAGACTAATACTATAGTAGTAATAGCGAATAATTCACGGAAGCAAGCTGTCTTGCGCTTGCCCCAGAAAAAGCAGGACTTTTTGAAAGGAGGAGAAAAAGAGGATCATCGTGCAATGCACGGTGCATGGCCACCACGGCCCAGATTTGCGGGATTTCCCGCATTGGATTCATGGCGGCAAACCAACTCCGATTCACCTATATAGATCATGCTACACTTGGTGTCTTTGCTCGATCCCAGGCTTATAAACGCCATCCAAACCCAAGGTCAAGGCGTTTCTAGCTTCGTCTAATCGTGATGGGCTAGAATCAACTAGACATACAGAGGTTCCTCTCAATAAGCGCGTTTGGATAGCCCGGCATTTCTGATCGTTCATGCAAAATAAGCTTGCATATCTCTAATCCCTCCGAAATAGATTCATAGACACCTCTCCACCCTGCGCTTATTGAGAGGGGACCTCTGTATTTTACCGCAAGCTCATTTTCTTGTTTCACAACGATAGATCGGTATCGAGAAGTGGACGGAAGTACAATGGGCTGGAGTTGTAAGTCTCGCTAGTGCTGCTGAGCAATACTGAGGAGGAACCATACTAAAACTAAAATACTAGAAGATGCATACTAAACCAAAGACACAGTCGGACGGGAGTTGGTGAACAGGCTACTAATAGTTATTCTAGCCCATCGTAGTTGATCGAGTTTCTGGCCAACTATTTTTAATACATGTAAACTATTGTACTGTACGTACCGTACATGTATACTGTGGACCTGTACTGTGCAGTCTTTTTTGGCACTTTCGACTCTTTTCGTACTTCCTCCGGTTGGAAAAGATTGCCCGCCGAAACAGATGTCAAATTGTGTTTTTACTGGTATCTTGTTTCCTCGCTTGGTATGCGCTGATAGGCGGAATCGACGCGGCTTGAGCTAAGCTTTCCAACAGTCTTTTGAACGCCAAAACATGTTAGAAAATGATGAAGCTTTGGCCAAAAGTTATGAAGAATGACCGTGCCTGCCGAAGCAAAAACGTTATGTGCTTAATTAGTGCCAACGCCACCATGTTAAAATGCTTGTGTGTGTTGGAAGGCAAAAACCGAAGTGAGTGATTTATTTACCGGAATTCTCGTCCATAACTATTATTGCCCTGTGTCTCCTCTTGCTGGTCCTCTTTGGTTTGCTACGTATCTCCTCCTAGATCAAACAGAATAACTTCGAGAGTACAGCCCCTGTACCCGATGCAAATCCTGGTAGTTGAAGTTGAAGCCAACTGTCCAATCAGATCCCAGGACCGGATCCCACACACCAATCATATATCAAACAGCGTGCTGCTAATCCCATTACATATCAGGTCGTGTGCCTCTTCATGTACGTTGCACTTCTGTGTGGTATTGAAATTCACAGAAAACGTCGTTAGTTCGGCTTCCACGCAAACAGCACAACAATTCGCCGAGTCAGGTCGGCGATGTCGAGCTTGCGCAGGGTTCCTGTCGGTTCCCTTAGCGGTTCGCCCAGCCGGGTCCAGTTGTGTCTCACTTTCGACGAGTACCAAGTTCCAAACTCCCCAGAGGCTCGCCTGAGCGGGGCAGCCTCCGTTCTTAACCCTGTGACCTCCACCAAAGGATGGACGTCGGCGCGCGAGCGCTTTTACAGGTCACCGAGCGCAGAGTGTGGTGAAGTGCTCTCCAGAAACGCGATCGGAAATAAAATGAAGAGGTCACAGTCCCGAGACAATGGCAGTTGGACGGATCCGGAATAAGATGGCGATGCTGCTAAGATAAGGACCATAAAGTACAAGGCGAGTGATGGGCCCCGCCAGGTGCCAGATCCGGCGGATAACCCGGACGCGCATCTGTACCAAGATCAAGATCTGGGCTTACTGGAGATATACCGCAGTCCATGGAACTATCGTTAAGAGAAGCGGTGCCAGGTCAGAGATAGCGATGTGCAGATTGAGGAGGTGATGGCGCACCTAGGTCAAGCGTCGCCGAGATTGGGGAAGCCTTGGGAACCAAACTGACCAGATCGGGATCTGGTCCCACAGTAAAGTTTGCCCGGATCACGATCTGGCCCGGTGGTGAAGCAGAGGCAGATCCCGGATCTTGGATCTCGCCCGGATCATGATCTGGCTCGGTAATGAAGCAGAGGCGGATCCCGGATCTTGGATCTCGGATCTGGCCTAATAGTGCAGCATGGGATGGTGAGGTGTTGCAATCAGGTGATTACATCAAGGTACCCAGTGCGGACGACGACGGAAAGGATATGGAGATGGTAGAAAAGACACATAGTCGGTCGTACACCGTAGATGAGTGGATGCAGGATAGGACCAAGGATGTGATAGGACTTAACCGTAAATCAGAATCGAAGTTGCCCTGAACTACACGAGTGCTTCACCTCCGCCAAGAAACGGGAATTATATTGGCCCTACAAGGTGTTGGCAAGACAAGGAATAGCTGATCTAGTTGTTGTATAAGTCTGGATAATATATTGGCCAGATCTTACCTACACTAGTTATCTATTATCAAGTGCAGATCCCAGATCCGAAGGAGCTAT